>CM074490.1:16049959-16296326 GCA_037389245.1 Oryzias sinensis
CAGCTTTATGAGTTAATCACATTGGATACTCAAAAAAGTCCAAAAATTTGCACAGCAAGTTTATGCTATTATAAATATTTTCTATTTATATCAAGATATGAAAAAAAATTTACCCATGAAAAAAAAAAACACTTTACATATTTGTAGACGTCAAAGCGTCAAACACGTTCATAGTGTTACTAAAAGGCTGACATCCAAAGTTTCTGAGAAAGGAGAATAGGAGAAAAACTACAACACAAACTTTGACAAAGTACATTTTTATGTGTATAAAAGACTGAGTTAGTACAATTATAATGTTTTCATGTTTGTATTTATACTCTGGTAGGGCTGCATGATATGAAGAAAACTCGCGATTTGTGATATTAATGATCAATACTGCGATGACAATATAACTTGCAATACATAAACACATAGCAAAACAATCAAAAACATAATTACCATTTCAATGCAACCGTTTAATTTAAATAAGAGTTAACATACCTTAAATTATACTTTAAATGACCCAAGTCTACACAGGAGGCGCACATCTAACATAAAACGGCTTCATCCAATTAATCAACAACGTGAAGGGGTCCATCCGATTGGCCGAATGCATAAAGTGATTTATTTGATTAGTTACATACTTCAAGCTGTCATAAGATTGTTTAAGCCCATTTAAGGTAATTTAATATAGCTTTTTTGTTGTTTCTAACAGAATAGATACATAATTCCTAAATGTTAATGTTGTTTTTGAAGAAGCCACAGAACAGACATTTAAAACAAATTGACCAACATGTTTCTGATATATCTCATCCTTTAGAAGCATAGAAACAATGTAGCTTTGCTAAAAATAAAAAAACTCAGAATATTGCTTTTCTACTTTAATTCACATTTAGGTTGCCACCACTGCTAACCTGGTCTTTGTTGCAAAACACAGATGCATCCATTAGTACTAAGAACCACAAAGAGGCTCATTTAAATCTCATTAACAATACATCTATAAAAAGAGAAAAATGTTTTCAATTGTTTTCAAAATTCTAGGTTTACATGTGAATAGTTCCATTTTTCTTTTCCTTTTTTCCTTTACATCAGATTCAAACTGCTCCAAAAATGTGTGCAAGACATAAAAAAGAGAATCCCTGCTCATTGTTAACATATTTTTTAAATTAAATTTTAATCTGTCTAAACCAGGTGTGAGCACAATTTTTCTAGGTGCCAATCTTTCATACATGCAGCCCTTACTTTAATATTTAACCTTTATGCTAGATTCTGTTGAAGACAACCAGGTGAATCTCAGGTATTGAGATAATCATATCAATCGGCAGGTAAGCATAGGATTTTGTGATGATGTTCTTTCGGTAAACCCATTATCTGACAAACTCAACTAAACAGGCAGCCTCGCACAAAACTTGAGGCCCCATTGATATGGAGTTAAAGTGCAGTTTGGAGCCCTGTGCAAACACAGCAAGTCAACCAAAGATTAATTATCTCTAGGATTCATGCTTGTAAACTGCTGGCACATTTACATTTGTGAGCTGCTGATCTTTTGCTTTTATCATCCGGTGTAATTAACATGTGTGTTGTGTTTTCGAATATATTCAAGGTACAATTTGATGTGAAACAGAGAGTCAAGGCTGCCCTTGTATGTGCTAGACAAGAGATCATCTCACATTTCACATCATCGGTCTTCCCAATCCACAGTGTGGACGTTACTAACCACACAGCGTTTGCTTTTCTTTTAAGTATGAGCCAGACTCAAAGGAACTAACTCTGAAGACCTTAAAGGAACCAACTAAAAAATGTCAACCACAAGATAATAATAATAAACACAGCAGGTGGCCTCAGCTGTTACCTGATATTTTCAATGCAACAAAGAGTTTCTTATGGCCATTTCCACACTGAATAATGTGACCAAAACAACTCCCACATGAGCTCTGCAGACAACGGCTCCAACATCTTGCAAAATGAGTGAATCAATTCAAGGAAAATGTCTTCATATACATCTACAGTACAGACCAAAAGTTTGGACACACCTTCCCATTCATTAGAATGAGGAGGTTCTGTCCAAACTTATGGTCTGTACTGTATATCAATCTATATATCCATTGAGTGCCTCTTGGACTCAATGGATAGCTCAGCAACTGTTATTGTTTATATCATTTCACATCTTTTTAGAAGAGAAATGCAACATCTTAAAAAAACAACTACAAGAAAACAAGAGCAGTTGTGAGCATTTTAAGCTCTTAGGATTACCATGACCTGATGACAAAGACTTCACAGCAGCAGATCCATGACAACATCACGCGAACAGATCGTGGCACGAAGAAAAATAGGCAGTCTCCATGTCTTACGCTTTGCAAAACATTTGTGATGTAATTAGATCTTAGCAGTGAACTGGTACATTTTTATTATGCATAGAAGCCCCTGTATTACACATTATTTTCTTTCACTTGTTTTGAGAAAAACACTTGTATTACATTTTATTTGATAGAACGAGAACTTTTGAAAGCATTAGCTGGCATTGCTATTTTGCTTGTTTACTAGTTTCTGAAGCGACAGGACAGGTCAGGTACAAGCAAGCCAAAACTGGAGATAACATCCATGTGGTGATGCAGATGACAGTGAATCCCTCTGGAAAGTCCCTAGCAGTTGCAGCATATGGTCCAGTGGATTAAGGAATTATGTGGTGATGCAGGTGACAGAGAAAGCCTCCTCTAATCACTGATTTACTAATTGATTACCCAGCCAGCATCCCTAACTCTGGGCACCAAAATGGCAGCAACTTAAAACCTTCAATCCTATTGCGCACTGTCATAGCCAACGTGACTGCCGATAGCACTACATAAAACAAATGGAGAAAGTGCTTTTTCAGTGCTCTTCTATATGCACTCCATAATTAACTCTTGCTTCACTTGACACGGCATAGTGAGGCACAAGGAAATCATTAGGTATTGATGAGATGAAAGACTTGATCACTTCATGTCAACAAGCTTTCGGAAGATCACGTCTGACCTATGACAGCTATTGATCCTATTAATCTGCTCATAATATTGGCTTATGGGCTCAACAAGTGCTGGTATCACTTTGTCATCTGGTCTCGCTCATGTTCTTCAAGTCTGTTGCATCACAGTTGATATTTCTAACAGATCTACCCCTCACCGAGAGAGTGTGCAGTTCCTGCTACAAAGGTTGCGGTCGTTATTTTGAGTTTTAGGACATTACCCTCTAGAATATATGGGCTGCAATGGGTTTGTGTGAATTACTTGTATTGAAGACCTATGTCTTTGATTGTTTACCCCCTCATAACTTTAACGGCTGCTCCTAAGAAGACGCCATGGGTCAGTGAGAACAGAAGTTTCCAGAGAACAGATTTTCAAGGCCTGCAGGTTTAAAAATATCCTGTAAATTACTAGTAAAGCTTATTCTTATGTTCCAAGAGTTTTCGCTGTCTATTTTTCTTTAAGTAAGTATTATTTATGAGGACCATGCTTCCCAGGGAACTTGAATCCCAAAATGTAGCTCTTGTGTACAGTTCTGGGTTAATTTAGAGTCAGATTTTTAAATCTAAAGTGCTAGGGTGATAAAACATGTAGCACTACAACCAAAAACACAGAAAACAATAATGTTTCGTTGCATTATTTATGAAAAACATGATTTATCAGTGCCCTAATCTAAAAATAAGGGCTGAAAAGAACCTTCTGTACGTTTCACACATCTTTCCTGTTATAATGCAACAGGTCATAATCAAGCACTGCTCATAATCGTCCATAAGTAGGCTACCATGAGGTCACTTGAAGGCTGCTTTACATAACGCTGATCACACCTATAGTGGCTGCACTGATTACAACAAGGCCTTCTGATGATCAATGCCTTTCAAATAAAAGCTTATTCTAATTTACTAAACAGTTTATATTTAACAGTTAACTGACTTATCTAAATAACTCAGCACCCGTTTGTGTCCACTGCCACACCATTTAAATCCCAAAAAATTTGAACTTGAAGAAAAGTTGTATTAGAGTTCAGTAAAACCAGGAAAATAATTAATGAAAAATATTAATTGAATCAACTCTGTTTACATTGAAAAGGGAAATAAAGATGGGTGAGAAGACAGATTGGAGCTTTGGGTAGATCAGGAGGAAGACACCATAATCTCACCTTTGGGGAAAGGGTTAGGTTGAACAACGTAGAGAAACGCGTGGACCATGTGGAAAAGGATGCTTATGCTCCCTGGCTCGTAGTAAGCATGGGTGTCATATATCGCCGATGGGACAAACCCAAAGTCCAGCTGCTCCACCGGCGGAGGAGAGCGCCTTCTGGGGGAGTCCGATAGCACCTGAGTCCGGGCTTCGTCCTCCTCCTCCGCCTGCTGCTCGCCGCTTGACGCCCCCCAGCAGAGCAGCAGAACGAGCCACCTTATCCACAGCATGGCTCGGGGAATGTCTGAATGTGTAGCTCACGAAAAGACACGAGAACGAGGGAAGGCAGGCGAAGTGCCAGTCGGTACGGGGAGGGGGGAATGAGGAGGGCGGCAAACTCCTCTTCCTCGCTCCTTTATCCCCGCAACCCCGACACAACAGCCCGGAGCCGAACCTCAAGGATGAACATCAAACGGTCCAGCTCGCGTCTGCCGCTAGCTCGCAATTCCCAGGCACCACCGGGCTCATCACTGGCATGCTCCTGGAGGATGAGCTCACTGTCCCGGTGTCCTCGCGCTCACCTCCGCGCGGGCTGAGATCAACTTAATCTCTCTTACGTGCAAGTTACGCGCTCGCGTTTAAAGGCGCGTGCGACGACTTGGACAGCCAACCTGTCCTCTCCTCCGCCGCCCCCTGGGTTCTATCGTCACAGGTGATTTCTGCCTCGAGAGAAAAACCCACAAGAATTACACTTTGAGTCACACAGTTGCAGGTCAATGACTGTTGTGGCCTCACTTTCACTTGATTTTTTCCGAGTTTGACATGTTCAAGCCTTTACTTTGAAATGAACTTATTTTGTTTTTTTTGTTTTTTTTTTATAAACATTGATAAGCTCGCTTTAACAGATTTTGTCCAAAAGTGTGAAACGAGTTGCATTAATGTTTCTGGCTTATTTGTCAAAAAAGGGTATTTTTAAGAGGTGAAAGGTCAATTAATAGTGAAGAACGGTGAACTTGTTTTTTTTAACCCTTGTGCTATCTTAGATGACCCCACCCTTGCATTGACGTGTTCTCCCTGCCATGACAAAGGTGGATAAAGGTGGAAAGATTTCATGTTATCCATGGGCACCAGTGAAGGTCACAAATCATTGAAGAAGAAAGGTTCAGCGCACTGTCTAGTGGGTCTAGATGACCCAACTCCCAATGTTAAAGTGACTAGGATAGCACAGGGGTTAAAGGGGCAAACCGGAAGATAAGCCACTGTAACAAGGGCGGGATGCAATTTTGTGAAAACTGTTTGGCATTTAACGATTCGTCATAGTTTGTGGTCGCTCATACAATTCATAGTTGACATCGGTTAATTTTGAACTATCCAATTCACTTGTCCGGTACTTGTCCATTTTAGTTTCCTAAAGTTCAGCCAAATGTTGTTTTTCCACACCAAAATAATCCAAAGGGAACATTATTAGCTCATTCTACCACACTGTATGGTCACATGTATTTGCTAAATCAAAATGTTTCCACACATTGGACTTGAATGATGGATTGACCATTTTTGGTGCCATCACGTGTTTGCCTACTGTTATGGTACTTATAGTAAAATAAATGCACCCTGCCTCCATCCAAATGGTATTTTCCTATATTGATTATAACTGATTTATTTCATTTTGAAACAATAGACAGATTGATCTGGTAAGAATATAAATCGATTCATCGATGAATCATCTAGTCTGCAGCATAAAGAGACAAATCCATTGACAAATGCATACAACTCATTAATTAAAAAAAGAACATACTTTCCAGCTTTGGAAAAATAGATTGTCGTTCAACAGATTTTGTCCAAAAGAATCACACGACTTACATGAATGTTGTGGGTTATTTTACAAAAATATTTGAGAGATGGAAGTTCATTTGATAGAGCACTGCAGAACAGTGAAATTGGGCAAACCAGACATTTGGCAACAGTTAAAAGAGCATAGTGCAAATTTGAGAAAACTGCTTTAAAACGCAAAACATTTGCATTTTTTAACCTTCTTAAAAAATGTGGAACCTACAATAATGCATTTGTTTTACGATATGTGAAATGAAACATTATCCAGAAACTGAAAAAAAAAGTCTGAATTAGAGATGAGAGATTATCTCTTCCACTATAATGTATGGAGCCAGTGTTTCCTCTGACAACACAGTGTACGGAGTCCTTTCAGCATAAAATGGGACCCCTGCTTTCACTCTCAAACGCACAGAACACGACAATTTCACCAGAAAGAGCTACAAAAGAAATTCTTGTTTAATTTTCTTCCACCTTGAGCCTGATGCACCACACAAATGAGCCGTCTATGAAAAATAAAAACATCAAAATGTCTGATTTATACATGTAAACAGAAGAGCCATCAGTACACTACAAATAACTTCACATATCAAGCACACATTCACTTTTATAAAGCATTCATGCTCTTTAAGATTCTCTTTGCACCTTTCCATTTCCCTTTTGAAGAGACAGACCCTGCTTATTTTTTTAACAAGGATGTTTGTTTCTAGCAGAACGCCCATTAACACTTAACAGTCAACAATTCAAAACTGTGAGGACATTTTCAATCATTTATTAAAATAACAAAAACACCTAAAAGTCTTCGTTTTTTAGATCTCAGACTGTTATTTCAATAATGATAGATATCACTGTTCTTCCCAATTTGGAGAAAACAATTGTTTTAGGCTTTATGTTTTTCTGAAAAATAATGACACTAAACAACAGCAAGCATTATCTTGTTCCAGTGATTAACAGATTCAACTCAGATTTGAACTATAAATCCGATTTACACATCTAGTGCAGCAGGACCTTCTTTAGCCAGCCAACAAAGAGACCACAACAGCAACTTTTATGAATTCCTCACTTCTTTAAAAGCTTAATTGGGGGTAAAAATGCTACTTTCATAAATTTGAAATAAAAATAGCTTCGCAATTAATTATCATGTCTATCTGTAATTAAAGCCCAGCTATAAACTGAAGAACAGATTGCAAAATAAAATAAAAAAGAGTAAATCTGTTAATGAAAGATCAGATAAATATCCTGAAACCGCTGAATATGATGCAATAATTTAGGAATGGTTAAAAAAAAAATAACACAGTTTCCAAAGTTTTATGTTTTCTGTCATTATTATTTTTACTTTAAAATTAACCACAACAGCACAGATTTGCTGCTCGGTCATCTGCAATTGTGAATTTGTAACAGATACAATTTTGGACATTTACAATTCTGTGGAGTTGAGGTTCAGACTTCCTGCTGAACATTTGAAATGTTAGAACTATTGATAGTCCCGGAGAGCACATATTTTTGAGACTCCTTGAGTAATGTCCTTGGTGCTGATGTGAACTAAGTGGGGACATCTGGCTAATCTCAGTTAGCTTTTGGACCTTGTGATGGAAGACTAAACACATTAATTGGTGGGACTATCAATGGATGCATTGATTGAAAGTGAGCCAACAAATCCAATTAACAGGCAAGTACTTTTGTGCAAACCCAAAACACAACTTTCCCCTGTACATACTAGAATTCATTTATTTAAGATCCATTTTGAAATTTGTATTAAATTGACTTTTGGGAAACCCAAAATTAATTTACAAAAACTGGGAAAAAAATAAAGAAAACTTGTAAAGACCTTATTTGGGTTTAATTTTCATTTTAAAACTCTTCAAAACCTTAAAACTGACAGAGGCATGTTCTCCTCTCATTACAGTAGGTCGGCTGTTTTCTTGAAAGACTTTTACAAATGATCCACATTCAAGAGAATGAATACAAGAAAGCAGAACGCTTTAATTTTTTGGACATGATCTGTTTCTATTCCATTAGTGCCTTGACAAAAAAAGGCATTTTTCTCAGAGCTTTGCTGTAAACAATAAACAAAAATAGTTGCTATTATATGGAAAGAGCTCTTAAAAAGTGAATTGGTGAGGGTTCAATAGAATTAAACAGTCCTGCAGTTGAGTGGGATCATTTTACAAAAAACTGTTCATAAGAAAAACTTCCATCTGCAATATTTCCTATTTTTCACACTTCTAAAATAAAAAAGTACAAGTTTTGTTCTTTTGAAACAACTTTTGCTGCAACTACAATTGTGCTTTTGAACACACACATACACACAGTCCAGCTGTAATGCTCAAGAAAAACAAAAAAAACAATCACATTTAGTTTGTCATCTGCAGTCATCTTTGCATGAAGCTTCTTCTTAACAGGTGTTCCGTGTTCAGACCCAATCCTCGAGTCTGCACGTGTCTTTCAAGGGCGTCCGGGCCGAACCACAATCGTCTGATCTTACCGCAAATGTAACAGCTTTATGCCTCGGCTGGTATTCGTTTTGATGTCGGTAATAAATAAATAAATAAATAATGACTTGAAGGGTCAGGTGCATAAGAAAGAGTCAGGTCTGTGCATGCTCCATGACCTTCGTCTGATCCCTGGACCCTGCTGCGTTTCCAGGACGCGCCCCCCCCCCACAGGTGGCTCCTAAAGCAATTAATCTATCCTGTTGCCACAGATGGTGAATCGGTCAATCTCCAACAAGTCTTTCTTGGGCGTTCTGGGCTTAAGTTCCTCCCCATCGAGTCCCGTGTCTGAGTTTATGATTTTCTCGTCATCCTCTTCATCTGGCGTTGTTAGAAATTTGTCAGAGTCACTTTTGGGTAGGACACAGTTGGCATTTTCTGTTACATCTGTTGTCTGACAAATGTCTGACGCCTCCGATACGCCTGGTTTTTTCGGCATGGGCTCTGCTGGAGAGAAATTTGAGACACGTTTCTCAGCACATGACTATGTAAAAAATAGGTTTACAGGTAAAAGTAACACAGAGTGAGTGGCCAACCTTGCTGTGGTGCCGTTTGACCGTGTTTGCTCCGATGAGCTCTTGAGTTTGCACGGCTGGAGACGGCGGAAGGAGGGGGGTCGAATAATTTTTCTTCCATTTTGGCCGCTTTGACGAATGAACAAGATGTTCCAAGGAGAACAATGCTGTTGAGCACCTTCAGAGTGATCATCCTGCTCACAAAGAGACATTCAATATCATATAACTCCCATTTTTTATTAAAAAAAAAAAAATTGGTACTGGAGCCACAGTGTTCAACAATTACCCCATGTAGAACAGCAGGACACACATAAATGAGAGTGAACCTTGGATCTTCACAGAGCTGGTCACTACTCTGATCAACTGACAAGGAAACACAAAGAAGTTCTCAGTTTATTCCATGTATGCTGAACATTTGAATCATTGAAATGATCTTGAATGAGACAAACATAAATGACTGACCAGCAAAGCCAAAGGAAGAGGGATGAAGCCCATTCTTCTGGATACTGAGTCACTGTAATCCGTGTAAGCCTGTGGACACATTCACACATTATGCAGAGCATCAACAAGCAGCATTGTTCTGCTTCCAGAACTAATGCGTTCCTCAACAAATAACGCTTTTAATCAGGATCTGACACACAAAAACAAGAGCAGGTGAATTCAACCACCAGAATAAAATATAAGATCTGGCTGCAGACAAGATGGCGCCAGACATCATCGGACAAAACTGAAAATTATACAACTTACCCTATCCCTAAACCAAAAGTGTTCAGGATAAAACAACAATCTTTTATTGGGGCTGAAATCGTGAAAACTCTTAGGGGTGCCAGTTAAAATAAAATGTTTTTGAGGATGATGGGGGTACTTCCAGTTCCAGTCCAGAACAGAACCTCTGGTTCTGGTCGTTGATGTCTGCAGCCGGGTCCTCTTTGTTCTGTTTTAAGCATTTACAACACTGATCGGAGCAGACAAGCATGTGGTTTTTTTAATATGTACTGGTACATAAAGACATTTAATGCAAAAAGGATCTGCACCTTGATGTGATTTTATTAGACGGTAACAGTCTTCCAGATTTTGGGATGTTACTTTCATTTTTACAAACTATGACTCTAATTGTTCTACTAAGGATACCACTTTGCATGGTAACTGCCGTACCTAAAAATAAAAAAATGATCTTAAAGTCCTGCTCCAATCCTCTTTTGACCTACTGTAAACATGTTCCCAGTGGTCCTTTAATTATGATTAAGCCATTTTTAGGCTAAATTAAAAAAAAAAACAGTGACATAGTTTTTGCAGACTGGCAGCAGTTTATCAGAAATTCACCTGAGTTTTGGGGGGCGGGACCGTTGGCCACCTATATCCCACTCTCTCCTGCTAGCTTACAGCCTCTCACAACCTCAAGCTAACATTAGTCCTCAAACAAAAACTGCAAGCAATATTGGAGCTACCCAGATGTACGGTTTTTAATCAGAGGCCGGCTCAGACGAGGAAAATGACGACGTATGGGGATCTAGACGTCTGCAAGTGGGTGCATCAGAATGGAGCGGAGCAGAGAGACTTGGACTCGCCCGTTTCTGTTTCTATATCACAACTGAGAACTTTTTCCAGAAACATTATTTATCTGCTCCTGATTCACTGTGATTTGAAGAAAGAAATGCATTTTTTTTCTTCTTAATTTTCCTTATAAAAGCTACAAGAACATGTTAAAAAAAAACAGTTTTTTGCAGTAAGTGCCAGCCCTATTGCCAACTATAATACAGCGGTTTGGCTGAGTGTAAAATCTAGATTTAACTCCCAAATCAAAAGTTTCAACTTTAAATCACCTGATTAAAACCTTCAGAGGTTCACAATCATGCAACAATAAATGTTTTCCTCTCTGTGATCAATTAAGTAAATTCCCTTTGAGTCAGATTTCCACAGTTTCACAAATCAATATTTTACAAGATTATGTGTTTGGTCATGGACGCACAAATACTAAAAGGTTCTTCAAAACATCGGTCGGTACATTATTTATCTTAGCAGACACTGAACTTACATTTTTCTGCCGACTGCTGACGAGGTCAAAGGCAAGGCTGGCTCTGTATTCTCCATACACCTATGAAAAGATACCAACAAAGACAAAATAAGAACAATAAGGGAGAGTCATTTCTGTAGTTTCCAAGGTTTTAATGCTTTAATATCTCAGCTTTAAGCCTTTTTGTTAATTGCTTACAACGTGAAAGTTGATTAATGAAGAGTGAACTTATTAACAAATCATGGTTAAAAATTTTTTTTCTAAATTTGCAAACTGCAGATGACCAGTAAAGGTGGAATAGCCTTGATTTTGAATGATTGTGTTTGACGGTTTAAAGACAAATAACTCCATATTTTCCTAGGAGGTCTCATTTCTTCTACCTAAGCACCAGTGCAGCTCCTTGAGGGAAATTCAAGCTACGCAGAGCTCTTGAAGGAAGGGGTGAAACTAACAGGCGAAATGGCTCATTTGACTCTGCTTCCTGCTCTCTGGTGGGCAGTGTTAAATGTCACGGCTGAGTGGATGGCACAGTGTGTCAGAGACGGACAAAAGGGAATAAACACCAGTTTAACACAAAAGATGTGGGTCAGTGTAATCCAATAGAAACCAAGAAGAAACATGCTTTTTTTTTTTTGTTAGAGTAAGCGTTCAGTCAAAGGCATGGTTTTACTAGGAATTACAAGAAAGTATTTTGTCAGAATGTTAAAAAGAAAAGTCTGTTTCATCAGGATGAACAAGAATAGCTTTAGAAATAAAGAAAAATAGGAAGAAACATCACATTAAAGCTGGTCAACATGGCAGAAGGACATTGTTTACACTAGGCCTGCACAATATACCGCAAATTTATCGTTATCGCGACATCAAGCTGTGCAATATGCATACCGCAAAAGACAGCAAAAATCGCAATAAAAGATTACCTTAAATGTGCTAAAACAAACTCATGGCAGCTTGAAATACTGAAAAAATGAAATAAATCCCTTTATGCATTTAACCAATCAGAAGGACCCGTTTACGTTTTTGATCAATCAGATGAGCCCTTTTATGTTTGATGTTTGCCTCCTACGTCGACAACGGTCATTTGGAGTATAATTTTTAAACTGTTGCAGTGAAATGGAAATGATGCTTTTGTTTTTTTTTGCTATTTGTTTATATACTGCAATTTATATCTTTATCGCAATATTAATTACCAATATTGCATATCGCAAGTTTTCCTCATATCGTGCAGCCCTAGTTTACACTATATAGTGCTTCTCTATTACTTTCACTGTATTCTTGTTAAAACAAGATGACATAAAGATCAAACAAATGCATCAATAATCCAAACATTATTGTACTACAATTTTCTCTTTTCTGCAACTTTATATTTCTGAGAAAAGAGACTGAAGTCTATGCATCTATACAATAACCAGCTGGGCTCACAGAGGAGACATGCAGCAAAATTCAATTTGCCTTTTTGTTGAGTTTTTGATAAATGAGATTACAGCAAATAAGAAGAAACCTGAACAATACTCTCCTAATCTGCTTTCCGTTTTTGCACAGACAGGGACATACGGAACAAGTAAAAGTGTGTGTAACGGACTCACGTCGGCATTGATGTCATTGAATTTTGTGATGAATGCGTGCTTCACAATGTCCACAGCAACCTCTGAAGTAATCACCATGACCACGTCAGGAAAGAGCACCCACAAGTGGTCTGAAAAGATGTCAAATAAATTCAGTTTAACAGAACCAAAGTGATGCAGTGGATGCAAATGTCAGACATGGTAATTGTTGGGAATATTGTGGAGTAATGTAGCATTTGAACGTGTGTTTATGTCAACTGTTTGCAAAGTCTACTTTACTTTACCGGGGTTCCATGAAAATTGCTCCATGTTTCTCAAACAAACGATGAGCAGAAGAATATAGTTGGTAAACCTCTCCTTTATATCTGTTGGGGAGGAAAAAAAAATCCTGGATTAACCTACTTCCTGCTTACTGACGCTGAATTCAATACCAGAAGTCTACCTCAGATTAAATCCATTTTAGGAGGTTAAGGCAGACGTAGTGAAAGTTTCGCCAGGTTAAAAGGAAAACCTCCTAAAATTCTGTGTATTTATAACCACTCACCACTATTAGACATCTGGAAAAGGTTGTTCTTTTCAAACTTCTTGAACACACTTCCTTTGATTTCCACAAACTGAAAAACAACAGAAAACAGGACAATATATCAGTTTGATCCTCGCAGCAGGATGCACTTTAACCAGAGCAATTCTGTAGGAGGCTCACATTGTTTGACATCATTATTGTGAGCAGAGACTTGTTGTGGGAGTTGAAGGCTACATTGAGTGTCGTGGCCTGGACCATGATGAGGATGGCATGAAGAACTGGATTCACGTATGCTGAGGAAAACAACACTGCAAGCAGACTAATATCTTTATTTCCTTTCTAAATAAAAGAAAAACAGGTTTTATCTGTAAATATAAACGGTTTTCATAAAGATTGTTTCATAAAAAATGTGCTCCATTACTGCCTTATACTTTTTTTTTTATTTAGATCAGTTTAAAAGCCAAAATTTAAACAAAAACCATTCTAAATAAAGTGCACTTAGATGGTTGACCTACTATAATCAATGCTACAAATTAAAGTGTGAGCCTTTTTATCAGCACCTGGTGGTTTCAAATAAGTGACGGTTTATTTCTGGAAGGATACAGACGTAGAGCACAGCCATGAAGAAGTGAGGAATCACTCCAATGTGGGCTCTCTTCTTCTCTTTGGGCTCTGTGGCCGTCCAGTACAGAGCGTCCAAGATGTCTTGGCCAAAGGACGAGAACAAGCGATCTGCCACCTGACAGCAAAACAACGGAGGAATACCAGAGAACAGTTTGTTCAGTCTTTGGAGCGCAGTATCAGTTCGTGTGATACAAAGATCAGAGAGCCCGTTTAGTACCTCCAGCATATTGTAAATGATGTAAAGCTTGATGACAGACTGTCCCCTGATGAGGTGATACATCATAGAGTAATCCACATAGCTCATCATCGAGTAGCACAGCACCATAATAAAACCTTTCAGCACGTCACACACTTGGGCTGGTTGGAGCAAGCGGGAACCTCTGCAACAGCAAAAAAAAAAAGAAAAAAACAAAGGACAAAGAAAATGTTACCAAATAATCCCAAAACAATCCAGAGAAGAGGTTGAGAAATCTGGTCAAAGTCAGACAGAGCTCTGCTGCTCTCTAGTGGATAAAAGCCAGATTATTTCAGCCTAAAAGTTACTCACCAGAGAAATCTGTTAAATTTAATGTTTACATTGTTATAAATAAATATAATATTTCATTTATCATATAATGGTTAAGTGAGTTTTTAACTATCCACAACAAACACATTTGCTGCAAGAGAAAGTAAATGAAGTAATACAGGTCTCATGCAGGGCTTTACAAATTTGAGAGAGTATTATTGTAAAGCTAGTTATTACTTTAAAACTACAAGTTTTGTGTACAGTTCTTCTACAACAGATGATGATGCAGAAACACATACCTGAGGCCGCAGCATGGCACAGTGAAGAGCCGGAGCAGAGCAAGGATCACTCTCAGGGGCAACAGAGTGAACACGTAGAGAAAGGTGTCCAAACAGAGGAAGAAGCCAAATATCATCAGCTACAAAAACAAGAAAATAGTCAGTGATTTTTCTGCTGCAGCTGGGTTTTCTTTTCATTTGCCTGAACTGCGTTTGTCACCCCGCTCACCTTCTCCAGCTCCTTCGGGATGCGGAGGCAGGTGTACACCCTCTCCCTGCGCTCTGTGTATTTGGCCTCATTATGCTCGAGGAAGTAGCCCCTGTTTAGTTCTGTTGTTATAAACCGTCCAAGAGACAAGTCTGGAAGCACAAAACAAAAGTATTACAACAACAACAAAAAAGGGGGAATCTTGTTCTCTCTGTAATCTTTACGAAATAACGGTGAATTTATTAACCACCATTGATCTTTTTAATATAGTTTCTCGGATTTTCTGTGAACTTTCTACAGATTAGGGTCTTTTAACCAGGTGTGCAACATTGCAAGGCTTATGGGTAATTGTGTTTATAGAAAAACATCCGCAGTAAATGGACAAATAACCTAACAAAGGGGAGAATTTTGATAGCCATCGTTTGGGTTTACTCTCAACGCTATAGTGATGTGTGCAAGCGTTATTGTCGCCCATGTACAATACAAAGGCAGGGTCAAGCATTGTCTCCCATTGCGCATGTGTACAAACCAGCACGGCTAGTTCTGAGAGAAGCACTTTGTGACTGGCTTTGTGATTCAGCCGAGCTGTTTTAAAAGCATTCAGGAACGGCGTTGTAAACTACAATATTGGTGCACGTGACATAGTGCGTCCCTAGGGTCCCTATAGGCGACATTCATATCCCAACGTTTTCAAAAACAGTAACTAACTCATCGACAGCAGATTTAAGAAGAGTAAAAATAGAGCTGCACGGGTTCCGCTCAGTGTAAATAACTTATTACGACGTAGGACTTCGTCTTTAAGAAGCTGTTTATTCGAATTACTAATAATTATAACCAGAAAAGCAGCAAGCTAGCTTTGTAAACACAGGAGGGACTGACTCGTCCACTCACCTGACAGGTTGCTGTTCTTGCTCTTGCCGCCGTCACCCTTGTCCTTGTGCCCCAGCGTCTCGGCAGGTCCTTCTCTCTCCGTGTTCGGTTCCGTTTTCAAACCTTGTCGGTCCTTTCCACCGCCCTCCTTTTCTTTCTCTTCTCCTAACAGCGGAGTCGACGCCGAATCCGCCATTTTTGCCAAAGATGTATCAGCTGCTGGCTGGGAAACTGCGTCACGTGAGGGGACGTCATCCCGTAGTGTAGTTACGCCAGGGGCGGAACAAGGAACTTTTAACTGGGGCGGTGGGGTGGCTCATTGAAGAAGTCTCATTATACCGGAAGACGAATTTAATCATTCATAAAGACATTTTAAAACAACAACTCAAAATCTACAATAACTCAGTTAAACGGGCCAGAACCTCTTATTTTTCAAAAATCATTTCAGAAAATAAAAACAACCCCAAATTTATTTTTAAAACAATTGATATTTTAATAAATAAAGACTTCAACAAGTCCTCCATGCCATCATCTAATGCTGCATGTGAGGGCTTTGCAGACCACTTCATGGGTAAAATCAATGCTATAAGATCAAACATTTCATCCATGCAGAACACAGATCTTATGAGACCTCCGGCATTGTTTTTACCAGAAGAAACACTGGGGAGTTTTGTCCTGGTTGATGCAGAGATGCTTGCTCGAGTTTTATCCCAAGTAAACACTACAACCTGCCTTTTAGATCCCATTCCCACTTCACTTTTTAAAACATTTTATGGATTCTTTGAGTCAGAGCTTTTAAATATAGTGAACTGCTCTCTTCAGACGGGGGTCTTCCCCTCTGCCTGTAAGACGACGGTGGTGAGGCCCCTTCTGAAGAAGAGTCAATTAGATCCAAAAAATCTGGATAACTATAGACCCGTATCCAACTTACCATTTTTAAGTAAAATAATAGAAAAAAGTGTCGCTACTCAACTGCATGAGTTTTTAAATGCCCAAAAAATTTTAGAAAAATATCAGTCTGGTTTTAGGAAAAACCACAGTACAGAGACGGCTCTTTTAAAGATCGTTAATGATCTTAGATTAAACTATCACTCACAGAAACTTTCTATTCTGGTGCTGCTGGATCTTAGTGCCGCTTTTGATACAGTAGATCACCAGATTTTATTAGACAGACTTAGGAGTCTACTGGGCCTCTATGGAAATGTTCTTAAGTGGTTTTACTCTTACCTTACAGATCGACACTTTTATGTAAGTATGGATACGAGCTCTTCAAGAATCAACGAAATAAGTTGTGGGGTTCCCCAAGGGTCGATTTTAGGGCCAATACTTTTTAATTTATATATGTTGCCTCTTGGGGGGGTCATCAGGAGACACGGCGTTGACTTTCACAGCTATGCTGATGATACACAGCTTTATGTCGCCGTGTCTCCTGATGACCTTGAACCTGTCAACACTCTTTTAAACTGCATTTTAGATATGAAGTTCTGGATGGCAGAAAACTTTTTACAGCTCAACCAGGACAAAACGGAAGTTTTAATCATCGGTTCTGAAGACAAAAGAGAGATGATTTTACCACATCTTCATAATTTTAAACCTTCTCCATGTGTGAGAAACCTGGGCGTACTTTTTGACTCTGAGCTAGATTTTATCCCACACATTAAAAATGTCGTTAAGACAGGATTTTATCATCTTAAAAACATTGCCAGAGTCCGTCCGTTCCTCTCTCTTGCCAGCACAGAAGTGCTAATGCATGCTTTTATTTTCAGTCGTTTAGATTACTGTAATGCCCTGCTCTGTGGCTTACCGAAAAAGTCTATTTCAAATCTACAGCTATTGCAGAACTCAGCGGCACGAGTTCTGACGAGGACCAGAGGGCGGGAACACATTACACCGATTTTAAAGTCGCTGCATTGGCTCCCTGTGCGTTTCAGGATTGATTTTAAAGTTCTTTTAATGGTTTATAAGTGTTTTTATGGTCTTGGGCCTTCTTATTTGAATGATATTCTTTTAAAATATGAGCCCTCGCGGACCCTGAGGTCTTCCAGTGCTGGCCTCTTAGTTGTTCCTAAGGTGAGGACCAAAACTTATGGTGAGGCTTCGTTCTGCCATTATGGTCCTCGCCTGTGGAACGGCCTGCCGGAGGGCATTCAGGGCCGCAGAGACTGTAGAGGTTTTTAAGAAGAGGCTCAAGACCCACCTTTTTAATTTAGCTTTTAGTTGATTTTAACTGCTAATTTATTCTATTAGTTTTATTATAGGCTATATTCTATACTATATTTCATTTTATGCATCTTATTCTCAGTTTTTTATTTTTTTTATTTATTTATTATTTTTTTTTTTAATAAATCTGTCATGATTTGAATTTGTTGTCTTTGTTCTGTCTTGTTTCTGTTTCCTGTTTTATTTTGAAAGTCTCCTGTCTTGTCTGTTTTCTTGAGTTTACTTCCTTTGGTCCCCATCAGCCCTGATCGTGTCCACCTGTGTCTTGTCTGCCCTGTCTGTATTTAAGTCTTGTCTCTGCCTTCCTCCTGTGTTGGTCCATTAGTATTCCTGTCTGGTGTTCATGTTTTTGCAATGTCCCATGTTTCACGCCACGCCATGCCACAGTGAGTTTTGTTTATGTTCTGTCATCCTGCTGTTCTGTCAGCGCTTTTTGTTTTTTTGTGCATTAAAACCCACTAGCCCCGATCCTTGCCTCCTGCCTCTGCATCTGGGTCCAACCGGCTCTCGAGCCACCCACCACACCGTGACAAAATCTTATAATTTTAGTATCTTTTTGTGATTTTAGCCCCAGTGTTTCTTGTGGGAGTCTTTTCTGCCAGGGTTGCCGGCTTGCCCGGTGGCTGTTGTTGCAGTTCTTGCCCCTGCTGGGGCGGCTGGGGTTTAATTTTGCAGCCTCACGGCTGTGAAGTGGACCCCGGTGTTGTCCCGGTCTGGGTTGGCGCTGTGGCGATGCTCCCGTGGCCGGGCTGGCTCCTGGTATGAGGAGATTCCCAAATGCCGTTTCCTCACAGCAGAGCCAAGCCTTGTTTGTTTGTTTGCTTGCTTGCTTGCTTGCTTGTTTGCTTGCTTGCTTTTTTATTTTATTTATTCATTTATTCATTTATTCATTTATTCATTTATTCATTTTTTTCATTTATTTATTTATTTATTTTAACTTGCATTGGTAGTCAACATTCATTGTCGTGGGTCATGTGCTTTACTGGAGGGGAGTGGGATGGGTGTAGGGTGGGTTGGGTTTTTACTGTAATGTTGTGTGTTTTTTGTTTTTAATGTTAAAACGCTTCGAGCTGCACGAAATGCATGATAAGCGCTATTTTATAAATAAAGTTTGATTTGATTTGATTTTTATAAATAAAGTTTGATTAAACAAAAATGAGGACAGTAGGAATACAGACTTTAAAATAATAATAATAATAATTAAAAAATGAATGTTAAAAATACATTTTAGAACTGTAATGCACAACTCGTGAGGTTTCTTTTCTTTTTGTGTTTTTTTATCTGGTTTAAGATGTTCCAAAATGACTGCATAAAGAGCAGCACAAAGCTGTACCCTCTAATTATTCACAATTATATATGCAAACTATTATTTTTACTGTTTCATTTAGGCATTACACTGGTCCTCATGTTCAGCTTTTAACATCTAACTTGCTCACCTCTCTGCAGAAAATATGAGCTGTGCTGCAAATTTCTCTGCTTTAGACAGTCTCTATGGACTTTAAAGACATTAGAGCTGTCCCAACAAATATTAAGCATTTGTCCAGTTACTTGCTTAAAAGGTTTAGCTTCACAAAGAAATACGTGATCAATGGAAAGGAAATGTGTCCAACTTTTAAACCGAAAATGTAAGACTATTATCACACCTATCCAAGTTAAGTTACATTTTTCTGTTTTCGAACCTAGATTGTGGGTCTGTGAACAAAATGTTGCAGAGTAAATAAATTATATGTTTTTTATTGTATCATTTAGCAAATAATCTATTTAGCAAATAAATAAGTAGCCTGCCACAAATAAAGCATATTATTTCTTTTTCAATTTGTCTGTTGTAGGATGGGATTTCGTTCTTCGGTTAGCATATATCAGTTATAAAGAAATGATTAAACGCCACCTTTGAGTGTTCATTCCAGAATGTTATCATTCACAGATCAAATACAACATAGTCAAATTTTTGTTGTGCTTTCATTCAACATTGAGTTTTTTTTATTTACAGTGAGAGAGCCCATAAGCCACCCCAAACCATCATACTGTCCCCACCAAATGCTGTTATTCCTTAAATCAGGGGTTTGCAACCTGTGACTGCGGAGCCACATGTGGCTCTGTTTATTAACTCTGTTGTGGCTCTTTGCCTTTGAAGAAAAATGCTAATAATTTGAATAAATAAGGGGTTTATAGTTTTAGGTCATTTGTTTTTGTTAACTAATCTCTGTCATTTATGTTTAGATTTTTATCAGATAAATGAAAGTGAAATGTGAAATTAATCTATTCTTTTTAGAATAAGCCCAAAGTGCATTTTCTTATCTTCTGCTAAACAATTGTCTAGTTGCTGTTCAGTGGTAAGGTCCTTATATATTTGTATTTACACATATAGATAAAAAAAATCATGATTCTACACCATGTTTATATTTTATAGCAAAAGGAGAAAAAGGGTGAAGACACACCAAGGCTGTATTAATAGAAAACACCTAGTTTGATTTTCTTGGATTTTTATTTCAGTCAGACAACTCTTGCAGTAAGAAATATTTATTTGACATTTTCCACATACTTTAGTTGGCATTCACATCTTTTGGTTTGGCATAAGGCTCCGTTCAATTCCATGAGAGATTTCCATAAAACTTTCGGGTAACAAAAACCCCCCTTACGGAGCCCACAGGTGGAAGCCGGGGAGGAGGGTGGGGCGAAGAATGAGCGCTGAAGGTAAGAAAGAGAATGAACGCCTGCGCACCTAGGCTTAAATAGGACGCTGAGCAGGTGCGTTAATTGACTGAACCGCCCTAGGGTAAGCTGAAAACACTGCTACGAGTTATCGCCCGAAATACGATTGAATCGTCATTTCAGTCAGACAACTCTTGCAGTAAGAAATATTTATTTGACATTTTCCACATACTTTAGTTGGCATTCACATCTTTTGGTTTGGCATAAGGCTCCGTTCAATTCCATGAGAGATTTCCATAAAACTTTCGGGTAACAAAAACCCCCAACAATTAATTATCCAGAAGAAGAAAAATGTGTATGTATAATCAGTGTGTAATAAAATGAGGTGTGTTCTCGGCAGCATTTCATTTCCATTTCATTTCTCAGTATGACTGCTATGTGTGACCCGGCACCATTGACCGTTTGGGCCGCCCCCGTTCGAGTACAGCGCCACGAAGGGAACATGCTATCTAGTGGATTTGCTATGTGTGACCCGGCACCATTGACCGTTTGGGCCGTCCCCGTTCGAGTACAGCGCCTCGAAGGGAACATGCTATCTAGTGGATCTGCTATGTGTGACCCGGCACCATTGACCGTTGGGCCGCCCCCGTTCGAGTACAGCGCCGCGAAGGGGACATGCTATCTAGTGGATCTGCTATGTGTGACCCGGCACCATTGACCGTAGGGTCGCTCCCGTTCGTGGAGACCACCAGAGGAACATACTATCTGAAAGAGAGAGGGAAAGAAATAAAAGGGGAGCCAACATAAAATTACTTATACCTGATCTTAGAACGTAAGCTCACTCCGCAAAACGCTGTGCAGAACTATAATTTAAACCGCCAAACAACCCGTATGATACACCCCCAACACTAAAATCATCCAGAAGAAGAGAAAATGTGAATGTAAAATCAGAGTGTAATAAAATGGGGTGTGTTTTCGGCAGCATTTCATTTCATCATTTTCATTTCATTTCCCAGTATGACTGCTATGTGTGACCCGGCACCATTGACCGTTTGGGCCGCCCCCTTCTTTCCATTTCTTTTATCCGAGTTCAGCGCTACGAAGGGGACACACTATCTAGTGGAACTGCTATGTGTGACCCGGCACCTTTGACCGTTGGGCCGCCCCCGTTCGAGTACAGCGCCTCGAAGGGGACACACTATCTAGTGGAACTGCTATGTGTGACCCGGCACCTTTGACCGTTGGGCCGCTCCCGTTCGTGAACCACTAGGGGAACATACTATCTGCAAAAGAGAGAGAGAGAGCCAAACAAAGGAACAAAACAAAACAGAGTAGGGAGCCAACATAAGAATCACTCATACCTAATTTCTTTTTTTTTTTTTAAGAACATAAATCCACATCCGCAAAACGCTGTAAGGAACTATAATTTGAACCGCCAAGAACAACCCGTATGAAGACACTACCTAACATCCAATCCAAGCTTCCAAAAGCATGCTGAACATGCTTAAGTACATCCATTATTCGTAGCTTCCATCAAATACTAAGAACGAGCTTAACAGCTATAAATGTCATTTCATTTGGTATACCATTTAACGAGCTTAATCCAACGACAGGACTACGAACGAGCTTAACTGCCGTAATGTTTCCCCATTTGGCATACTATAATACGAGCTCAGAACATCCATTTATTCGAAGATTTCCATCTAAGTATCAAGAATAACCTCAACGCCATATGTCCGAAGCTTAATTGGTGTAATCGAGCTTAGAAACCAAAGTTTTTGAGCCCCATCGCATACTATAATACACTTTAGAACATCCTAAAATTTTTTAGGCTTCCACCTGGCTATAATCTTCTTTTAACATCTACAATCAAAGAATTTACATTCATGCTGCGGTTGACATTGATTAATTAATTCAGTCAGAAGTGTCATTGGAATGCAGAGGAGGTCCAACGCCCCGTCACTTTCAGTGCAGCAATAGGTACGTCGAGCAGTCATCGTTGCAGCACCAGATCAAGGAATGCATGGGTGACATCATTTCCTGGAAACGGAGAAGCTGATCGGGGCGTAGGGGTTCGCAGGCTCAGGATGCGATGCATAGATAACAAAAAAAAAACAAAAAAAAAAACAAAGCAGTATTAGTCTTGACAAGAATATATAAATAACCCAGAAACTGATCAGTTTCAAAAATGATTGAGATAAATTAAATAACAGTGCTTTTAAAAAACAAATCAGAGAAAGTGAATTTAGTAGATAGTTAAGGTAAAGACCCATTGTGGATTTATCGCACCCTAGAAACCACCATAATTACAAATTCCAAAAGTGAAATAATAGTGAAATATATATGACCTGCACGAAATCTTAACACCAATTTTTTATATATTCCAATGATGACAAAAGTAACCTTTGACAGTTTCAGAGGGACGCACCTTCAGGAGGCCATCGAGGAGTAGGAGTAGTAGATGGGAAGAGTAGCCAAGGAGATTTGTAGACGAGGAAGGTCAACATCCCACGTAGCAGAGGATTACAGCTCGGCTGGATTTGATGCCTTGTATATGATATTAATGGTTCTCAAATTTTTATTTAGCCAAGGGAGACTGGATACTGCAAAAGAGAACTTGAGAGCTATGAGGGATCATAGGTTTTGATATTATATTTGCTAGACTGAACTTTAAGCATTTAGAGGCGGAGTATAACAAGCCTCTAAATGGGGATGCATCTAGCAGAGTGCCATCTGCTTAGAAAAGGCAGACAGAAGACTGACTTGTGGACACAAGATTTAACTCTTGAACTAAGCTTGAGAGCGCAAGTGATATATTTCCTACGGTCAGGGTAGAAGTTGCTCAAGGTGTTATTTAAACATTAACCAAGTCAACCGATGACACAATACTATCATTCAATATTGAAACAGCCTTAATATAATCTCCAAGGATGAAATAACCGGACGACCCCTTAAGAACCATCAGAGCCGTAGATTCTGGCGGCCGGACAAACACAAGCCACTCTTCTTAAATCCTTTTCCCCCAAACCAGAAGGCGCAGACTCAAGAGAACAAGTGGAGGGAGCCTGAAGACACAACAGGTATCACAAAACCACTCCAGGCATAAAGAGGGAAAGAATGACAGCGGAAAGGTAAACCGACAAACACTTCGAGCGCCAACTGAAGGCCAAGAGACGCCACTGAGAGGCATAGAGGCAGAACAATGAGACCATCAGTGACAGTCACCCGCAGCCTTATAACGCGTTCAGAGGAATTTCGTGGAGACAGCATGGGGGGCTGACGAAAATATATACCAATCCTGAAGGCGCATGGGGAACCAGGCCACTGATGCCCAGAAGATTAACTGCGAGGCGCTAGCAGGTCCAGATCAAGACACGTCAACCTGAACACTTCCTAGGTGCCACCCTCAGTGGCGGCTTTGAAAACGATGCCCCGGAAGAATCCATCACATAGCCCCCGCAAACCTCCAGCCAAACTAGAGAGAATAACAAATTAACTGTCCAGCCGAGAAAACGAGGCCGCGACGAGACTGACACACTCACCAGTGCGGCCGACGCAAGTCCCTGAAGCCAGGGCATGACCCACTGGGGTACACAGAGCGGGAAAAAACAGGCGGAGCAGAACCAGATGCAGAATATGCGGGGGCAACGAACGAGGATCGCCGAGTGAATAAAATGAGCCATAGACGCTGCATAAGAGAGACCAATCATAGGGAAAATGTCCACAGAGCAGAGACGGGTCCAAGAGACACTGATTCACATTCTGACTAGCCAGCAGCTACAACAACGAAGAAAATAAACAGAAAACCCGCCATAATAATAAAGCCAGCATCAAATTAAAAAGCAGTCAAGATTCACACTTAGCTCCCAAAGAACAAAACAGCAACAGAAAAACAAATGCTAAAAGCCACGATAAATTCAGCCAGCATGAGAAACCTGTCCAAACGAGGACTGCCAGCCTTCAAAACCACAGAAAAGACCCCACAACCCCTAAAAAAACAACCGGACGACGCAGACTTACGCAGCAGAAAAGGAATCAGAGTGCATCAGGAAAGACCCGGAGACATAACTACAATTCCCAGGGTCCTTAGGGGCGTGACGTCACAGAAGTAAACAGGAAGAAAAACGCAGCCTTAGAAAACTACACGGGAAAGGACTGATTGCCGCTCACCGCAGAAAGTCGGCTGACCACGGCAGACGAGAAGACCCGGACTGCTCCTGATCGGGGGCCACGAACATCCCGAACATCGCGGAAAGCACACCCCCTGCAGATGCACGCGACCGCGGCGAAACGAACGCGCTGCGCGCCGGCAGCCGCCCGCGGATCACTGCAAAGCAGAGCAGACGCGAAACGAAAACCCCACATCATAAAAAAATGGGGATCATCCATCCGAAGAACGGTGGGAACACAGCAAGTCGCTGAAAGATACGGAGACCCGCGGGCACTGAGACCGGCGAAGAATGAGCGCTGAAGGTAAGAAAGAGAATGAACGCCTGCGCACCTAGGCTTAAATAGGACGCTGAGCAGGTGCGTTAATTGACTGAACCGCCCTAGGGTAAGCTGAAAACACTGCTACGAGTTATCGCCCGAAATACGATTGAATCGTCATTTTAAATAAATCTGCTGCAGCAGGAGTATAGGGGCCAAAATGTAGTTTCTTTGCACATTTCCTTTTTTACTTTGCAGTTTTTCATGTTTCATCTTTTTTGATTAGTTAAAGCGTGACACCTGGAGGAAAGGTTAGATAAGCACCCACTCACCTGCACACTGGATGGAGGAGGAGAGGAGAGCTTGGGCTCTTTAACGCTGTTGACCTCTATTTTTGTTATTTTATGCAACCCTTTGGTCAACCACGTTCATCATCTGTACAAAGTCAGCTCAATATTTTGTCCCTGATTTTCTGTTAATAAAAATAAACAAGCAAGACAACAGAATGGAGTGTATTGTATTAATAAGACAGAAGTGTGTCATACACACAAGCTGAACCCATCGACTTCTCAAGAGGCTTCAACGGGAAAGTCACATCGACAAGGAGAATCTTAATTGACACAGTGAGTATTTTATTTGGAAAGGGACTTATTTGTGCTTCAAAAATAATGGAAGGTAAAATAATTATATATAGAAAAACATAACACACGAAAAAATTCAGTTTTTGTTCATTTTTCAAAAGCTACATTTTAAAAATGAACAACTTAATAGCCACTTTCTTTTTTTTTTTAAAACACTGAGGTGGGACCTTGGCGGCTCTCCCAGTGTTTTTAGGTCAGTAAGAAAGTGTACCCAATGGCTCTTTTAGCGTTACAGGTCGCAGACCCCTGACTTAAATGTAGCCTTGGGTTTTTGGAATGTTTCAATAAATTCACAGTTCTTAGGCCAGTTTTCAGACGTCCTTCAACCAAACAAAGGGCCACCAGAAATTACCAAAAAAACTCAATATCAACACCATGAGCAGAGAAGAATGACAAACTTTGACGTAGAACTCTTTTTCTCATATCTGTTGATCATTCCTGTATGTTCTTTTCAAGTTTGCCACTGTTTGTTATCTGTTACAAAAAGGACACACTGATGACTAAACATATATTTCCTTACTTTTTACTTTCCTGTGAGCCAAGTTTAACAGCTGTTACAGTGTGTAACTAGTGTGTTGTTGGCTTTCAGTTAGAGCATCCATAATGTGACCTTTAAGCTCTGAGCTGTAAATGTCCAGCACAACAATTAAAATGTTTCATGCGACTTACAGCTGCTTTTTTTAAGGTCATGTTAAAATGTCGGCCTGCAGGAGTTAATGAGATGGCTGAATTGAAGAGAATGAATGCGTGTGAGGGAGGAGGATCCAGTTTCTCCCAGTGAGGGATCACTTTGACTGCCGTGGATTCGGTTTCTCCATCCCTGTTGACTCTTGCTTCATGGACAACCGTCGCTCTCTACAATATCCTATTTGCACCTTTATGATCTTTTAATGCTTTCCAGCTTCCAGTTAAACTCATGGTGATCTCCACGTCGCACCACGGCGTCGTGTTACCTTCCTTGGGGCGTAATGGCCTCATAAGATGCCTTCTCTGTGGAAACGGATAACATTCTCGGTCGCCTCGGTGCTGTGCGTCGCCTCGGTGGCCCTGCTTGTCGTGGCCCTGGCCACAGAGAAGTGGGTCACTGGCCGGATCCTGTGCAAGACGGGGGCAGAGATAGTGAACGCGTCCCACCCAGAGATGGACCAATTCATCGGAGACATTTACTACGGTCTGTTCCAGGGAGGAAAGACCAAAAAGTGCGGGCTCGGAAACAGGCGTTCCAAAATCTACAGTAAGATTTGCCCCATTTTGTTAAATAACTGGTGGGTTTGCAGTCAGATCTATAACAATATGACTCTGTCTGTATAAGATACAGTTATAAATAGTCCCAAATTGATATTTAATTGTTCTATTAAAATGTCTGATTGTTGTTGAATTTGTTGAATGGGCTTATTTGTTACCCACTCACTTTACAGTAGGAACAAATGATGGGCTTTTCTTACGTTTGTCAGGTTTTACTAAAGAGGGAAAAAGAAACAAAAATACTTGAATGACAGAACAAAACATTATCCTATAGTGGCATCAATTAAAAAAAATAGATTAGTCTTTCCTCTCATTTTTTGTCTTTTTTTGTCACGTTTGACTTTCCTTATCTTCTTTTTGAGTTCCTTAAATTAATATTTTTTATGTTTTGCTTTTCTTCCTGCACTTTAAAAAGTGTGGCTTTAAATTTCTCACTTGTTTTTTCTTTGCCTTTTCCTTTTCACACTTCATCCCCCCAATCTCTTAGAGGTCCTTCTGCTTGCTGAATTGCTGTTGATGGAATAGTACAATGCTCCAGAAGGACAAGGGGGGACTAAACCCTTTTGCACAACCAGTCTTATGTCATATCAATGATTTAAATGTTTGTCATGACAGAGTTAAATAATTATAGGAATGAAATATATTTTAGACATTTTTATTATATGTTCACCTCAGCCCAGGCAAATGAAGAACAACAATTCTGAATTTTCAGTTTTGTTGTTGTTATTGTTGTTTTTCAATACACAAATCACCAAAACAATTCTGTGACCCCAAAAATCGCGATTTGAACTGAACTGTGGGAAAAGTGAATTGTTGCCTCCCTTACAAATGGTCGGCAAAAGTTAAATTAGCGTCATGTTCTGCTCAACTTTTACGGACTTGATTCTCATTGAAAGCACATCAATTTTGTACAACCAGTAATTGTTAAACTTATTTAGTTGTGTATTTTAGGTTTATGAGGACTAATTCAACTTTTATCAGCTGTGCTGTTTTTGATTCCACAGTTTTTCCCAATCTGGTGAAGACATTGAATGGTGGCCTTCACATGATGGTGATCCTTTTCCTGCTGGTGGCTGTGGGTTTTGCACTGGTCAGTCTGTCCTTTTGCATTTATAATGCACGCAAGGTTCCATACCAGAGCATCAAAGGTCACAAGGGACTCTATCTGTGGAACTTCATAGCTGGTAAGAGTTCATGCTTTTCTGATGATCTTTATGAAACTTTAGAATATTTCTTACTATGAAAAAAAATCCTGTTCCTGCTCTGACAGAACCTCCCTTGTGCTTCCAGCTTTTTTTGCCTCCCTGGCTGTTGTGTGTTTCCTGGCCGCCGTGAGACATCACAGTCTGACAGAGCGGGTGGCAAACTACAAAGAAAACCTTTTTGTTCTTGTCGTTCTGGGCGACTCTCTGGACTGGTCTTTCTGGCTTGGTGTTGGCAGCATTGGGACTCACTTTGCCGTCTGTGGAGTGGTTGCCATGAGTCGCATTAAGCTCCCCAAACCAGAGATGAAGAAGCCGGAAGAACCCACTGTGTCTTCAGTGGACCTGCTCTACTGAGGAACAGATTAGTCATCGGTTGATTTTCCCTAACCTGTGGCTGAAAAGAGTAACGCACAACGCTGAGAGGAGACTGCGACCCATTCTGTGCCAATGACCTTTTTAGTGAGCTGTGTGGTTGTTTGCCTGAGAGCAGCCTCATCACAACTGTTCGTGCAAATTCTGTTAAGATTTTTAAAGAAAGAAAAAACATGTCTCTTGAATCGTTTCAAAGATGTAAAATGAAAACTTGTAGCAACTTCTAAAACCTCAAAAATAGGCACTTTTATTGTTTACCCATGCACCTACTGAACATGGGGGTTAGTAAGCCCTTTTTAGTTACAACAGCTTCATTATTACACACTCCACTTTCTGACAAACACTAATATCTTTGAATCCTCAGGAAATCAGGGCATTTGTTTACTTTACACATCAGCTGTTGTGCATCAATAACAATACTGAACATGGTGGAATATAGTGCAAGCAAACTACATCGTGTTCCGTTTATTCTTAGAGTAAGTCTTTTTAACCACCCATCCATACCGGCGTCATCATGTTAGGAAAAAAAATATTAGTGAGGCTATCAGTTTAGAATTTGTGCACAAATTGGAGAGCACTAAAACAAGGTTAAACGAAGAAGAAGCTGCCCTTTTTTATTTGGTCTTTAGCACCTGTAAATGGAAGCTTAAACCTTCAACATGGACACGACAAAAATATTTTTGTTGAAGTATTCATAAGTTGCATGAACTTTTAAATTAGAAATATGATGAATAAGGTCTCAGAGATTGCTGTTTTTGTGAAATGGCAGGTCACACCCTGTTTGATGATCACCATGAGTTTATTGCAGGAGCTACATATATTGACAGAGGAACACACACTCAACATATTCAAGGGAATGTGATGGGGAAAAATGTTTAGGCTAAAATAAATATTGTGACCTAAAAAGAATAGGTTTTTGTCCTTTAAGTGTAGGGTAACCTATAGAAGAGGTCAACTTTCAGTAGTTTTTTTTTAAATTGAGACTGAGAAGTCTGTAGCTGCAGAATTGGATAATATTTTTTCACATTACAATTCATAAAGCTGATAAGTTTAGCTTGGGATCTTCTGCTGTGTAATTCAGGAGCTTGACATGAGAAGTTGTATTTTTTGGTTGCACAAGACCAGGAACAAATATCCATCTTCAAATACAACTCATTTCCAAGAAAGATGATTGATCATTCTTCAACAAATAAGCATTTTTGACATACTGCATTATTCAGTGTGTTGAATCTATGAGTGTAAATAATGTGTAAAACTTCCATATTGTATGTCTGTTGTATGTCTTCTGTCAAATAATTCAAATAAAATCGTATACTTTATTGTTTATTAAATTCTACATACTTTTGATTAATTTATAACAATGCATTATCATTTTGTGTGTGTTTTATTTTGTCGTTTGTTTTTGCAGGATTACTGTCCGCCGCCAGGTGGCGACAAACGACTGTTACGTGACACAGAGCGGCGATTAGTCGATGACGTAGTATACATGCGACACCGGCTTTCACATGCGGATTTTCGACCTTTAAACTAGAAATCTGTCATTTCATTTTGATTGGACGCATGTCCCGCAGGTGACAATGCTTCTGGTTGGAAGAACTGTGCAGACAGCAGTACGGAGAAACCTCTGCAGACCATTTTCTGCTTCAAAGAATTACCTGCACGAGCGGAAAGTGAGTAGTTCTAGTCCAGGGTGATCATGTCTCGAATGCTACAGACAGCAAGAGGAGCTAGGATTTGGATCCTCCGATGCGCTAACTTTATAATAGATAGGCTGAACGCTTAGAGAATATCTTTTATTTTTCTAGGGTCTGGTGCTGGGAGTATTTGAGGATGAAGGAGAAGAGGGCCGCCTTCATCTGACAGAAGCAGCAGCACACTTTAATCAGTCTGTATCCGGAAAACTTTCAGAACTGCTGCAGATGTGAGTATTTTGTGTCCCCTGGCTTGTTTCAAGTGGCAATATATTTAGCGTATTTTATTTTTTATTTTATTTTATTATTATTATTTTTTTTTTACTGTTAAGAGCTTCTGCTTCTGTCTATGTAAGTTTTTTTCCACCCACAAGAACAAGTGATGTGAAATTCTCAAATGACTATTCAATGTTGAAAATGCATTTTGTAACTGACAAATTAAATGGTTGCATGATAATCAGACTTGCAGATCACTTTGAAAACAACTTCCATACCAAACTATTGTCTTAGTTTTTGCACTGTGCAAGATTTTTAAATATTTATTTTAATGTATATTAAAACAACAATTATTGAATGCTTTTTTGGGGGAGGGCTGATGTTATTCACGCTTATTTGTGTGCGACCAGCACAAAAAGTGATGGAAAAAATTATGTTGGACACACATTTCTGCTGTATTTGAGGATATTTATGAAAAATAAAAATAGTTGGGATTCATTTTGAAAATGCTCTCACTTTATTGGAATATGGATTATAAGAATTTTTATTTATTTGTTCAATACTAAAGTTTGTGCTACTAAAATGTGTTTTTCTAGCTCTGGACCAAAGCTCAAAAAAGGCAAAAGCAGAATATTTTATGGAATTCACAAGGTATAAAATATGCCACACTAATATCCTAAACCTTTTGTCTTTCTGACTTCTGAGTACGGTAACTTGGCTGTTCTCTCTGCAGGACTTCCCATGTGTAGCAGTAGTTGGTTTGGGCAAACACGATGCAGGTGTGTGTGGGGCTGAGAACTGGGACACCAGCAAGGAGAGCATTAGACAAGGAATGGCTGGTAAGACATAATTCTTCAAGTGGACTCGTACACTTAGTCCTTATTTTCCTGAGATTTCCTGAGATCAGCGGCTGGGTAGCTCGGTTGGTAAGGTGAGAGGTTACCATGCAGCAATCCAGGGTTCAATTCCTGGAATTCCCGAATGAGCAATGGTACTGCAATATCAGTGGTGAGCAATTACCATCACCCAGTGATGGCCAATGCCCTTAACGCCACTGCAGCTCACCGCTCCCCCAGGGGATGGGTCATAATTTCCCCATTGTGGGATAAATCAAATATCAATTTATTTATTTTTTATTTTTTTGTTTGTCCAGCTGGCTGTCAGTTACTTCAGGAACTAGAGTTGAACTCGGTTGAGGTGGACGGGTGCGGCGATGCCCAGTCGGCAGCAGAAGGAGCCACGCTGGGTCTGTTTCACTTTGACCAACTAAAGTCCAAGAAGAAGACCAAAGTATCACTGCAGCTCCATGGAAGGTACCCTGAAAGAACCTTCCTCTGTGATTTTAACGGAGCATTCTTAATTTTGTGCTCATAAACCAGAAACTTGGGTGCAGTGATGGACTGTCCTTAATTTTGATGAACACCTTAAGGCAGTCAAAAAAATCAGCCTACTATCATCTTAAAGACCCACTACAATAATAATTATGTTTTTAACACGTTCTTGTGGCATTTTTCAGAGTAAGTATATTTAAAATGAAACTCAAAATTGCATTTCTGAGGGGTTTTTTTGTTCAAATCGTTGTGTGTGGGAAAAAAATGCCAGTTGTTAAAGATTTTATTCATGGCTTAGAAAATACGCTAAGTCTTTCTCCTGCTCTGCAGAAACTATGAAAATGACACAAGTGTTGTGATTTTGGCTAAAATCGGCATGACAATTGAAAGAGTTTCAAAGTAGATCAAAAGATGGTTGGAGTGGGACTTTAAAAAAATTTCAATGAGAAAAGCAGAACCTGGGAAAACTAGTTCATTCATTCATCATTGGACAACTAGACAACTGTAGCAGTGCTTTTACAGGACTACCAAAAAAGCAATAAAAAACTGCAGATTATTCAGAACTCTGCTTCTTGGGTTCTCACTAGTACCAACAATGTAGACCACATGAGTCCTGTTCTGAGGTCTTTACACAGCCTGGCTGTCTGCCTGCCAGAGAATAAACTTTAAAGTTCTGTTCCTGGTTTGTAAATCTTTGAGGGGTGTAGCACCAAATGCATCACTAACCTCCTGACCCCAGTATGTAGCAGCCAGACCTCTTGGGTCATTTGGATCCGGACTTTGTCAGTTCCTAGAGTCAAAACCAAACATGGAGAAGCTGCTTTCAGCTTCTATCCTTCACATATCTGGAACAGACTTCTGGAAATCCTGAGACCAGCAGAAACACTAATAAAAAAAAATAAAAAAAATAACATTAAAGTCCCACTCCGATCATCTTTTGATCCAATGCAAAAGCATTCAACGTGGGCTTTTAATTATAATTGTGCCGTTTTATGTGTTAAATTAAAAAAAAAACCTTTGAACATAGTTTCTACAGAGCGCTGGTAAATCATTAAAAATTCAACTTCATTGTAGGCGGAACCGTTGGCGTGGAGCAACCCCACCCCACTTCCAGTCACCCATCTGTTTCCATTCTCTCCTGCTAGCTTACGGCCTTTTAAAACCCCAACCTAACATTACCAGTGCAACAGTAACGGTGAGCAATATTGGAGCTATCTAGCTGTACGGTTTTGAGCCAGATGTCAGCTCAGACGAGGAAAACAAAGACGTATATTGATCCATTTGTCAGCAAGTGGATGCATCAGAATGGAGTGGAGCAGGGAGCTTGTGTTCTGCCCAACTTATTTTCTACGTAACAACTACACTCTTTTTGTTTTTTTTTTTCAAATGGCTGTTTTTCATCTGCTCCTGATTTATCATGATTTGAAAAAGAAATACTCAGAAATGCAATTTTGGCTGAATTTGCTTTAGATATGTCCTCTATCATCAGAAAAAGTGCCAAAAGAACATGTAAGAAATACGGTATATATTTTCATCTGAATAGGTTTTTAAAGACCCACCTACTCTGAGCTGCATTTGATTAGTTTTATTCAAATGTTGACATCTGCACAGTTACTTTAAGCTTTCTTTTAATTTCTTTAAACTTTGTTTACAAATGTTTTTCAATGGCTTTCAAATTTCTCTTTTAATGTTTTCTGTAAAGCACTTTGAATTTTCTTTAAACCCAGAATGTGGTATACAAATAATCTCGCCTTGCCTAACCTTTTTTTTTATTTTGCCAGTGCTGATGCTGAAGGCTGGGAGAAGGGGATTACTTATGCTGAGGGCCAAAATCTGGCCCGACTTCTCATGGAGGCTCCTGCCAATCACATGACTCCCACTGCTTTTGCCAACATTATCGAGGAGAAACTAGCCCCACATGCCCAACGAGTCACAATCCATAAGAGGTTAGTATTGTCTGTGTGTTAGTTGGAAAGCAAAAAATAAAATATGACAACAATGAAATCATTTGCTTTCAGACCCCAGGACTGGATCAAGGAGCAGCAGATGGGAGCCTTCCTCAGTGTGTCCAAAGGTTCAGAGGAGCCTCCGGTCTTTTTGGAGCTTCATTACAACGGGTCACCTGACGGTAAACAGCCACCCCTGCTGCTCGTGGGCAAGGGCATCACATTTGACAGGTAAACACCACATCTATTGTACCTACTTGTATGCATAAAAAATATTTGATGTCCTTGAAACGACTTGTTTGCTCTCTGTATTTGTAGCGGTGGTATTTCCCTCAAGCCCTCTCCCTCCATGGACGCAATGAGAGCCGACATGGGTGGAGCTGCCACGGTGTGTGCATCCATCGTCACAGCAGCAGCTCTGAAGCTGCCAGTCAACATTATTGGTGAGCTCCCTGGTGTCAAAAACTTTCCAAGATGGTTTGGTTTCAGTCAGAAAACTTTTTTTTTGTCTAAAGAAAATAAATGGAGATTCCTCAAAGAAGTAAGAACCTCTTCAGAATGATGGGGTGTGCTACCACCGCTAAAGAATCACACGATAAACAGAAAAGCAACAAAAAGCAGTCATAGTTTAATAGCAGGCATAAAGGAGAGTTTGAATAAGTCAAATAAATACTGACTGCTGTGACTCACTCAGGTCTGGCTCCACTTTGTGAGAACATGCCTAGTGGAAAGGCTACCAAACCCGGTGATGTGGTTACCGCCAAGAATGGGAAAACCATCCAGGTGGGTGGAGCTGTAATTACACTTCTGAATGCAATCCCCAAAACGTTTTGTTTTTAATCGGTATGCAATGCCCGATTAACCTGGCCCTCTGACCTCAGAGCACGTGCTGGTTTATAGATCTGAATGAGGTCAGAGATGTATTTTGGAGCCAGTCCATGTAAAGCTTTTAAAACAAACAATACAATTTTAAAATTAATCCTAAAATTAACAGGAAGCCAGTGCAAAGACGCAAGAATGGGAGTGATGTGTTCATATTTTTTGGTTCCTGTTAAAAGTCGTGCAGCAGAGTTCTGGACTAACTGCAGTCGGGAAAGTGCCTTATGTTAATTAAAGTTGATGTTAACTTGAGATGAATGTTTTCTAACGCATTTTTAGTCAATAAAATGTTTATACAATAGTACATATTTGACCATTAATTTTGTGACATTATAAGGGAAGCCGAGCTTCCCTTGCAGTCTTAAAGAAATCACCACTGGTACCGGTCCTTTGTGGTGAAGAGAGGAGCTGAGGCAAAAAGCAAAGCTCTCAATTTACCGGTCGATCTTCGTTCCAATACTCGCCTATGGTCATGACCGAAAGAACGAGGTCCCGAATACAAGCGACTGAAATAAGCTTCCTTCGTATGGTGGCTGGGCGCTCCCTTAGAGATGGGGTGAGAATCTCGGTCACCCGCGGAGAGCTCAGAGTAGAACCGCTTTTCTTCCACATTGAAAGGAGCCAGTTGAGGTGGCTTGGGCATTTAGTCCAGATGCCTCCTGGAATCCTCCCTGGAGAGGTGTTCCGGGCATGTCCCACTGGGCGGAGGCCTCGGGGAAGACCCAGGACACGCTGGAGAGACTACGTCTCTGCTGGCCTGCAAATACCTTGAGGTCCCCCCAGAGTTGCTGGAGGAAGTGGCTGGGGTGAGGGAAGTCTGGGCATCTCTGCTTAGACTGCTGCCCCCTTGACCCGGTCCTGGATAAGCAGAGGAAGATGGATGGATGGATGGATGGATGGATGGATGGATGGATGGATGGATGGATGGATGGATGGATGGATGGATGGATGGATGGATGGATAATTATTTAGTTATATAGGGGGTTGACATCTGATCTGAAGATCCTAGGTACGATTACCGCCCTGCCCCAAGTGTCCTTGGGCAAGACACTAAACCCCTCATTGCTCTTGGTGGTTATAGGTTGGTGCCAGTGTTCAGCAGCAGAGCCACCATCCGTGCGTGCGCGTGTGATACTATGTGACTGTAGAGCACTTTGGACCTTCGAAGTCGGTACAAAAGTGCCATGCTACTTATCATTTGTAGCTGAACTGGGTTTTTGTTGTTTTTGTTTGATAGGTTGATAATACAGATGCTGAAGGCAGACTGATTCTCGCTGATGCTCTGTGTTATGGACATAGTTTCAACCCCAGAGCCATCGTCAATGTTGCCACTTTAACAGGTAGGATCTCTTTTTGTTTTTCTCTTTTTTTTCTCTTTTGAAAAGTTGTTTAGCCTTTACAGTAACTCTCATCGGAGGTAAAAGTTAAGTAACTGTTGTGATATATGATAGTGATTAAAATAAAACACTTGCTTATGTTTTTAGGTGCAATGGATGTAGCCCTCGGCTCAGCAGCAACTGGTGTCTTTACAAATTCTAATTGGCTCTGGGAGCAGCTGCACAAGGTACTGTTAGTGCAAAATACACCAGAAGGATGTGTCACTCTTGTATTTCCTCTGTTGAGTAATGAATGGTGTGTGCATGTATAGGCTAGTGTTGTGACAGGTGACAGAGTGTGGCGGATGCCTCTGTTCCAACACTACACCAAGCAGGTGACTGACAGCCAGCTGGCTGACCTGAACAACATTGGCAAGTACAGTCGGTACGCGTCTCCCTGCCACTCATCATATTCCACTGAAGAGTCTGTTTGAAGTTGTTTCAGTCTGATGACCGTTGCTTTCCTGACAGCTCTGGTGGCGCATGCACAGCGGCGGCGTTTCTCAGGGAATTTGTCACTGCTCCTCACTGGGCTCATCTGGACATCGCTGGAGTGATGAGCAACAAAGATGAAATTCCCTACTTGAGGAAAGGCATGTCTGGAAGACCAACGCGCACGCTGGTGGAGTTCGCCGCAAGTCTGGCCCATGATGGCTGAGGATGTGAGAAACCAAAAGGAAACCAAGACATGTATGAATGTCTGTGCAGAGGAACAATTCAATATAAAGGCTACAAACACACAAACATGTTTAGTACAACAAGTTGATTGAAACTATGGTTTATAGTATTTTTAGCAATATTTTGTTCGACATTTTGTGTTTAACTTGTAATAAAAGTCTAATTTATGACTTAGTTGGCAATATCGTGGTTTCTACTGTGCATAGATTTAAACTATAGTAAAGATTGACGCAAGTTCCTAATATCTTCACATACAATGAGATTTATTCAAAATGTCAAAATCTTAGTTTTTGTCAGCAATTCTTAATTATTAGCTGTGATTGTTATCGTGTCACAGGAATAAAGTCAGGGGTTACATTGAAATGCTAATAAGGGTCATTGGGTTGGGCGCATGCGCGACTCTAGGAGACGGCAACACAGGTAAAGATGGCTTCCTCCATAAGCGGGATGTTTCCCGGCCAGCAGCTGACTGGTTCCCATCCTGTCGGGGGACCTGGTGCACCTGGACAGCCGGGCTTTCCCATGGGTGCTGCCCGAGCTCAGGGTAACAACACACTGGTTGATGAACTGGAAGCTTCTTTCGAGGTATGTTGCTTTCATGCTTCTCTTGTGTTCGCTTAATATTAGCTTCGCAAGCATTACAAAAAGGCGCGTTTCAAGATTTGTGAGACCAGATACATTCATATCTGTAGACCATAGTTGTGTTATACTGTGATGTCTTGGCTGTAAACTGTTGCCTGCCTTCAGTGTTGCTGCTCTGCAGAGATAAATGCTCTATTTTTTATTTAAAGATGCTAACTAGCCGTGTCATGCTAGTTAGCTAACAAGTGGATTGGCTAGCTAGCCTATCTGTTCTTGCTTAAGATTTACAATGCATTGTTTGGCATAATGTAGTTCTTGTTTAATCTTGATAAATAAGCTTCCCCTTCCTATCGACGATTCGTAGCCATTTCTGATCAAAGTAATGTCCAGAGGTTCATGTTGCTACAGTCTGAACAACAAGTAGTTCAACCCTAATTCTGAAAGAAACAACAAATTGGGATCCATTCCTTTGACTTGATGGACCTGTTTAAAGAAACTGCTAAATATTTCCGTCTTCATGCTGTCCCTCAGTATCATCATGCCCATCACTGACTATCACACAATGTCATCAAGGCAAGTCTTATAGAGCGCAAAGCAGCACACGGACTTGGATCTGGCTGTCAGTCAATTAAATCAATATTCAGATCCATTTTATAACATTGGTTAAAAAGCTTTAAATGTATGAGAATGTCATCTGTGGTCTTTAGATTAGAAATGTTAAAAATATTCAGCTACATATTCCTGTATGTCTAGCATGGCTCCTCCTCCAGCATTTAAGTAGGGTAGCTGAATGGAGACATTTGTATTGAGTTGTGTGTTTCTCTTATTGTATCATGATGTGTTCTGTGAATTTCACTTGTACGAAACAATGACCTAAAACTACAAGATTTTGTCAATATTTAGAAACGAGTGACGACACATAAAGAATATTGGTATCAGTCTGCTCAAAAAACGCACTTCATTTTGCTCCTAGTTAATGCAAAACATGTCATAAAATCTTTTTTCTTTGGGGATTCTGCAACAGTTTCAAACTTTTTCTTCTTGATCATGTTCATTATGTACTCATAATGTATTATTTATCAAATCTGGGCCAGTGGAGACTATTGAAAGAAGGAGGTCTTTAAGTATTTTAGTATGTAAACATGTATTTCTGTGCATCTTATCCTTTGCTGTTAGCAAAGTTTACCATGTTTACCAATCCACTTGGCACCTTTCGGCACCAAGCAGACAATTTACCATATTAGTTTGAGACATTTTCTTAAATGCTTGACTGAGTCAAAGTTCAATGTAAAATGATTTGCAAACCAAAGAAAATGCATCATATTTTAAAGGGAAGAACAGGACAAAATTAGGGAAACCTTAGAAATAATTAGAACATTTTGCTATTTAATTTTTCTGACTTAAGGTAATTCAAGAGAACTGTAAAAGTTTCTTGTACAAAAAAGGGAAGGGTGACCTAGGGGTTGTTTTAATTGTGGAAAAGGGTATTGGAGAAACTTCCCTTCTTTTTTGTCCTGCTCATTTTCTTTGCAATAAAAAAACTATTATTGAATGAAGTGGACACAGTAATCTCACCTGCCCACTTTTAGGACAAGGAGATAAAACAAGCTTTTCTCTGTTTATCATGTAGGCTTGTTTTGCATCCTTGGTAAGCCAAGATTATGTTAACGGAACAGATCAGGAGGAGATACGTACTGGTAGGTTACATCTTGATGCTGAACATTGACTGTATTTCTTATGTTAACCCGGTATTTAAGGCCCGTCTCTTCTTGTCTTTTGTAGGTGTGGACCAGTGCATACAAAAGTTTCTGGATGTAGCTCGCCAGACTGAGTGCTTCTTCTTACAAAAGAGGCTCCAGCTGTCCGTACAGAAACCAGAGCAGGTGGTGAAAGAGGTAAAGTGCTGCACTGATTAGCTTTTTTTAATCAATTTATCAAACTCTTTTCTCCTATGAAGTTCCTTCTTTTTCTTCTTCTTCTCAATTTAGGATGTGTCAGAGTTACGTAATGAGCTACAGAGGAAAGAACAGCTGGTACAAAAGCATTTGGCCAAGTTGCACCACTGGCAGCAAGTTCTGGAGGATGTGAGCGGCCAGCATCGCAAGCCTACAGACCTACCCCCTCCTGGACCGCTGGCCTTTCTGGAGCAGGCCTCTGCAAACCTGCCCCCTGCTCCTTTAAAGCCTAACTAACATCCACACGCAAAAGGCCATGTTTTCAAATGTGAGACTGATGACTGGAAACACAAAAGCAATGGAATGAGTTACTCATTGTGGAGGTGTGGGTGGGATTATGTCAGAATAATTTAATCCACAATGTTCTGGGACTTGTGTGTGTCACAGCTGACTGGATGTGACAGGAAATGCAGATCTGCATTTATCACTCCATTTGTTGAACATACGGGAGGTTTGTCCATACGTTTTTTTTTTTCATACTTAGAATGTGTATAAATGTTTACTGCAGTCACATGTTTGTGTAAAAATAAAATTTGTACTTTGAATCTGCCCTAAACATTTTTTTACTGTGTTTTCTTAGGTATTGGTCATGCTTCTTTATTATAGTCACATGCAAGGATGCTTTTTTTTATCCTTTAAGTAAATCAGTAATCTCAGGATAGTCTGGAGCCGCATCATGAGGTCTTGATTATTTATGCCTGACAGTCTGTTTATCTGGAAACTACGCAGCATTTTCGCACTACAGCAGACTTGTTCTGGTCGACTTCGCAGCTCCTGCTTGGTCACTGCTGGTACAGTCAGACAAAAATCCTCACAGATGGAGCATGAGGACATAGCTCTCCAACAAGAACCCCTGATCACATTACAACTGCATTTTTAAACGTATGGAAGGGGTCTTTGATCTAATTCTCTAATGTGTCATGTGACTGAGACTATATCTGCTGTGTTAAATTAGCTCATGATGCTTCATTTGCATCTGGGTAGATGAAAGCTTTTAAATATCAAAATTGGTTTCAGTAAGATTAAAAAAGCAGATTATTTTCATATTTGTGGCTTTTCTTCTGCTCCTTTTAGGGGCAGCTACAGTGAAGTATCTGGTTCTGTCTGCATCCTCCTCACTCATAATGGATTGGATTTATCTGCGCTTTTCCAGACGCTCAAAGCGTTTACAATGTGTCCATTATTCATTCACTCCTCATTCACACTTGGTGATGGTAGCTACTGATGTAGCCACAACTGCCCTGGGGCAGACTGACAGAGGCGTGGCTGCCTGTACACGCCTACGGCCCCTCTGACCATCACCTGCACATTCATGCACATCCACACACCAGTGGAGCAAAACTGGAGGCAGGGAGGGTGGAGTGTCTTGCCCAAGGACAGAACATCAGTTGACTGGGGGGGAGTGGGGATTGAACCGCCGACCTGCTCAACTGCCTGAGCCACTGCTGTTCTTCACTTCATCCATGCACCTCCGCTTTGATCTCCTTGACCTTTCAGCTTCATCCTCAGCATCCTTTTACAGACAGAATCACTGCGTCTCCTGTCAATGTGTCCAAACCAACTCAGTTTATTTGCCTGCATTTATCTCCAAAAACATCTAACAGGATCTGTTCCTCAGATGGATTCAATCCTGATCTTATCCATCCTAAAAATAAAGAACCTTAGAATCTTCATCTCGGCTTCCTCCAGCGCTGCCTGCTGCCAGTCTCTCAGTCCCACTGTCTCCAAAATAACGTGACTGATACTCTGAATATATACCACAACTAAATGAAGAGTAAAATTTTTAGTTTGTAAAAAAAAAAAAAAAGATTTAATTTAATTTTACAGAGGGGCGACAAAAAAACCATACTCTTAATCGGTTCAGTCCAATTTAAAATGATCATTTAAACCTGATTCTGCACCCTGAGGCTCCAGGACCACATAACTCTTACCCTTTTTGAAATTCTTAACAATTGAGAACAAAAAAAAAAAAGAGAAACATTTTTTTAAACAAACTGGTGATAAAGAATAACCAAATAAAACATTCACAGAGGGCAATAAAATAAAATGCGAGAGTTAACTTGTGTAACTAATCCAAAAGATTTTCCGATGTTAATCGTTTTTTTGATATGACGAGTTTTTTTCCCTCAAAAATCTTTCTTGAAGATATACAGGATAATAGAACAAAATCGAGTCAACTTTGAAGTACACAGATAGACAAAAAGAGTAAAAAAAAATGTGCCAGAGGAACATAAACAACAAGGGGGTAAAAAAATTAAAAATAAAAAGATTATAAACAAGAGCAGTAAAAGCAGTAAGTTGCTATTCTGTACATTTAAAAAATTCCAGGGTGTCAAAGGTTCTTATATTGTTCCTATATATTGGTTTAACTCAATCATAAAAAGTTTGAATAAGGGCTTTTTCTCCCAGAAAATTTGCATTTATGAATGTGAAATTCGGCTAATATTATTAAAGGGTTAATTAAGTAATATTCCCTTATGAGTGAATTTTTAACATTATAAAAACCAAATAATATATATTTGTATACCAGATCAAATCTTTTATAAATTTTACATTGAACAAAAGAGGTAAAGTCTTTCCAAAAAGTTGCTGTTTGGGGGCATATCCAGAATAGATGTATGACTGTTTCTGTGTCTAATTTTCAAAAGGAGCAGTTTTTTTTATCAATGTCTATGTGTAGTGAGGATTTGTCTAGGTAGCATCTGTGAAGAAGTTTAAAGCAAACATCCCGGGGTTTATTTCTGACGCGTTTGTGTTGGTTACAGTCCCGGTAGAAGTGACGTCAGCAGTGAGCGCTGCTGCAGTTGGCTCCTCCGGTCGGTCTTCCACCGCTAGAGGGAGACAGCGCTTTCTTCGGGGACGCCTTCGCTGCTCACAGGACCGTCTTTGCCGACATGTCCTTGTTTGTGCGTTTTGATCCGCTCTTGGAAAATAACAGGTATTCTCGCTCGTCCGCCTCTCAAACACGCACACGCCCAAGGAGGAGAGAACGACGACAAGGCTGTCAAAACCCGGCCCGTTTGACTCGGCGCAGGCTAATTTCCTGTGTGTTTTGAACCGATTGAAGGAGCAGTCCGCTGGGCACAGCAGCCGCGCCGAGCAGCAACGTGTCTGTCTGTGGAGAGACTGTCACCGCAGTCGGGCTGAGTGTGAACCGGGCTGCCTTTGCCGTGGCTGTCGTCGCATGTAGAGCGATCGCTGCCGAGAGTCACGCCTGAATTCAAAGCCATCGAAGACGGCAGCGCGGAGATGGAATGGTGCATGCGGCTGGGCCAAGTTTTCCGCCTCTGAAACCCACAGGAATTATGGACAGTCATCCGCTGTAAGTGGTTGTGTCCGCGTGTGTGTGTGTGTGTGTGTGCGCGCGCGCTGGTGTTGACGTTTCCAGCGGCTGCTTGATGGATGGTGCCGCATTGACAGGGACAGCGACCAGTCGCTGAGGCTGTCCGCTCACGCAGACCCAGAGCCGGGGACGGTGTGTTTGGATAACGGAGGTGTTGTTGTTTGTGGCTCCGTAGATGATGAATGTAAACAGTTGCACGCGCGTTTTTGACAGGGGGGAGGTATAGGAAGTGATCCTTCATTGATGTTTTCACATTTACTAACTAAACTAACTAACTAAAGAATAGCAAAATAAGAAAACGCCTTTTCAAAATAATTGCATTAAATTACAATTTAAAGGAAATTTTTGGCCAACTTTAAGCTTAAAATCCTACATTTATGTTGATATATATGTAATAAATAGCTAATTGTTTTAAAGGTTACATATTAATTGAAATTGTTTCAGTATACTATTGAATAAATCGAAATCCTTCCTTTGTAAAGTGATTTAACATTAAAAACATTAAAAGCACGTTTTTATCTTGTGATTTTTTTACATTTGGTGTTTTCCATATGGATGACTGGGACTCTTTTTCTAGTTTGTGGATCTCGGAGGGAAAACATTCCTAAGGCTAAAATCTTGGATAAACTCTAGTGCTTTATTGTAGTTGCTGAAGTGGTCGGATCATTTTTTAGCCATTTTCAAAGCATTTCCAGTTGTCTTTTTAATTATGGTTATGCCGTTTTAGGCGAAATCAAAAACCTGTCATTTACTAGGGCATAATTTCTGCAGGGCAACAATAGTTCATTAAAAAATGTGTGTGTTGTGGGTGGGAGTGTTGGTGTGGAGTAACCCCCCCCCCTTCCAGTCACTCTTCTGTTTACACTCTCTCCTGCTAGTTTGCAGCCCCACACACCCCCCAAGCTAAAATTACAGGTGCAACAAAAATGGCGAGCAATATCGGATTTTGTCATCTACAATTGGATGCATCAGAATGGAGCAGAGCAGTGGGCATGTGGCATGCGATTGTATTTTCTACGTCACAAATATGATCCTTTTCAAACTACTTTTTTTTTGTCTCTTCCTGATCATCATGATTTAAATGAATAAAAAGCTCAGGATTGCAACTCTGAGCTCAATTTTATTTAATAATAAATGTCCTCCGCCATCAGAAAAATGCCACAAGAACATGATAAAAACAACCAAAACACAATTTTAAACATTTTATCAAATGATGAACTGCATCAAAGAAGAGTTCAATAATGATACTGTGATACGCAGATCTAAAGTACTACTATTTAAGAACTTAAGATTCATGAAAGTAAATTTATCAGCCGAAGTTTTAAGAGTTAAAGTTGCCCAAAGAACTGAATCCTGATGATTGGCTGATCTTGTGTTTCTCTCTGTTAATGTCTTTGTGTCGACGTTAAGTTTACATGTCTTTACTGTCCCTGTCAGGTGTACCAGACTCTGTCCACACTCTCTGGACAAAGAGGACGGAGTGGAGAGGCAGGGTCCTGTTACTCTGAACCCTCGCCACATGAGGAAGGCCTTCAAAGTCATGAATGAGTTGCGCAGGTGTTGTTGTTTTTTCCTTTTTAAAAAAAAAAACTGTTTGTATGCCTTCATGTAAGCTGCGAGTCTCATCCCTTTTTGTCTCCATCTCCTCCATACAGCCAGAGCCTGCTATGTGACGTGACCATAGTAGCAGAGGACGTAGAGATCGCCGCTCATAGAGTGGTTCTGGCTGCAGGAAGCCCATACTTTCATGCCATGTTCACCGGTAAAGCTCATCCTCTATTTCTCCATGCAGGAACTTTGACTTTTTATTTGTAGAGTTTGGTGTTTGGTGTTTGTAGACACATTCTCTGGTGTCCTCACAGGGGAGATGGCTGAAAGTCGGGCGAAACGAGTGAGGATAAAGGAGGTGGATGGGTGGACTCTGGGTCTGCTGGTTGACTACATCTACACGGCAGAAATACAGGTCACAGAGGAAAACGTTCAGGTAGACCTACTTGTATCTAAAGTGTTTTGTTATGTTAAAAGTCCTGGAGTACCTTAGTCTTGGAAACCGCTGCGTTGAACTCCATATTTCAAAGGCTCAGTTCACTCCAGCTACATTGCTGCTGAAATCTGACTCCACATGTGAAGCTTTTTTATACAGAACAGTAGCCTTGTTAAGTTCAATTTAATTCAATTCAATTTTTTTTGTATAGCCCAAAATCACAACAACAGTCGTCGCGATGGGCTTCGAAGTAAAACATGAACTCAAAAGGATCACGAATACAAAGAGTTCAATAGGAAAATACTGAAATGAACTAACAAACTGACTAAGCTATACTGGCATCAGTGCCCTTAGACCCCCCTTCGCGGTAAGGAAAAACTCCTAAAAAAAACGGATTCCGGAAAAAACGAAGAAACCTCAGGGGTGCCCACATGAAGGAGGGATCCTCCCCCAGGACGGACAGGCGATTTACCAGAACTCTTAGAGAAGAATTAACTTATCTAAATCTACAACTACGTATATAAAGTCCAGCAGACGAGTTTCATCCAGCTGTGGTTGGGGGGACAGTCAAAGGCGCGAGTCGAGCTGGAGACAGGAACCACAGCCAGGAGCAGGAGCAGAGACGAGGTACTCGGTCAGGTACAGAGCAGAGACGAGTCAGAGATGAGCCAGAGGCAGGATCCACAGCCAGGTGTAGGAGTGGAGCAAAGGCGAGGTAAACGGTCAGGAACTGGAGCACGGATGAGCCAACTGGAGTCTGGAAGCACACCCACTCCCCAGGAGGGGAGAGGAAAAGAGGGACAATACATGAATCGCACTGTACCAGACAGAGGCATGGAGAACTAAATGATAAATTATGATCAGGAATGGAGGAGAGGAAGGGTAGAAGTAGAAAAGAAAAGAAGACAGAACCCCAGGGCTCTAATCTCTGAATACTAACTAGTCTGACAATAAGCCTGTCCAAAGAGGAATGTTTTCAGTCTAACTTTGAATGTAGAAACTGAATCGGCCTCTCTTACATGAGCTGGGAGTTTATTCCATAAGACAGGGGCTTGGTGGCTAAACGCTCTACCTCCAACCGTACTTTTACTAATTCTAGGAACCACAAGCAGTCCTGCATTTTGTGAGCGGAGTGTTCTCATTGGATGGTAAGGGACTATGAGGTCCTTGATATAGGACGGGGCCATTCCATGTAAGGCCTTAAGTGACCGGAAATGCAGGCACGATTCAAAAATACATAATTTTAGATTGCTAAACATTTACAACTGGAGACCAGTGACATGGAATGGACAAAAAGGACTCCAGATGGTACACCTGTGCAGCCTGAGCTGAGATGTCACACAGCCAGTGGCACGCAGTAATCTGTTCAGAAGGAAGCAGATGTAAAAAGCATGAAACTACACACAAAACACATGCAGAGTAGCCAATGTTTAAAAGCTGAACAACCGTTGTGACAAAACTTTATTTCTTTTTCTTCTATTTTACAAACTATATCTCTAGCTGTGTTACTGCATACAAAGAAGAAGATAGTTTAGTTAAGAAGTGAATTCCAATCCTTGACTCTACCTCTGTTTTCCTACAAGGCTAAAGGGTACGTGTAGAAATTAGGGGTGTGTACCTTTCCCTCTCACATGATTTGATACATGGTCCATGATTCGATACATAAACAATTCAACTAACCTAGTGGCGATAAAATACAGTCTATTTCTTTAACCTTAATGGATACAATCCAAATATTTACTATTCATTTGGTGTTTAAAGCTATAAATGCCAATGTCTTTTAACAAACATGTCTTTTTTTTCTAACTGGCACTTTTATTAAGCAACAACAGAGATAACTGCCTTAAACATAAATATCTGGCATTTGAAGTTTGTTTAACTGTTTTCTGATTTTAGAATAGGTGTCAGGGGTTATGCTATGTTTAATGTACTTCAGCCAATTGTAACTGACCCAAGCAAGCTTGTGATTGGATGTCTTTCTTTTTCTCACATCTCATGCACATACAAAAACAGAGGCAAAGACAGTAGACATAGCAGGAAAAGAAATGCAATATAATTGCTAGAAATTAGTTGTTCGCTTTCCGATAGATTTTTGTAATACCTTTTTAATAGAGAGGCGACAATTCTCCGTTTAAAAACGGAACCACATGTTACTCTATTGAACTGAATCGTGGGAAAGTGTATCGTTGCCTCCCTACTACATACCAGTATGTTTACATTGAAAGTCAAACACGTATGTAAGACGTATGTATTATTTATTGTTTGATAACATTGCACGACGCTTAAAGACGAGGCTTAAATCATTTTTTTATTGTTACTGGCTTATTTTAGAATGAAAAACTGACATTTCTGAATTTGTTGTTGTTTTGTTGATGTTTTGTTATACACAGATCGTATATTGAACCTAAACAACACCGTGACTAAAAAATCGATGTTTGAACTGAATCAGGGAGACAGCGAATTGTTGCATTCCTGCTTTTTATCAATATAATCTCATTGTATCTGTGGATTTTTCCAAATGGATCTGTTAATCTTTACATCCCATAGTAGAAATGCAAGCACTGAGATAGCTATGATCTCAGTAAAATCTTTTGGAAACTACTGTGGTTGGTGCATAAAATAAGAAATAAATCTAAAAAAGTTATGGCCTAGATTAAGGATGGGCAACTTCAGGCCTCGAATGCCACATTCTTGCATGTTTTCCAACATTCTCTGCTCTGGCATTCTCCATTTGGCTGGACACACCCGAACCAGGTAATCAGTCAGGTGTTGGGCTTGGAGATCTGGAGATCATACAGACACAGCGGCCCTCAAGGCCTGGAGTTGCCTATCTCTGTTCTAGAATACAATATTTAATGAATGAATTATGTGCACAAGTTATTTAATTTGAACAATTATCTTGAAAAACGATTAGTGCATCGTTTTTACAATGTGAAGTCCTCTCAGACGGACATTGAACACTTGTAAGGATATTTATTTTTGAAAGTTTTTGCAAATATAACCCATACAATGGGTTTCTTGAAGAGTTATCGCTTTATCTAAATCAACATTCGAAAGACACTCATCTTTTCTGATGTAAAGCTTGGGCCAAAATGCAGAATTGGATTCACCCATAGTCCCTTTTAGAGTGGTTGCTCCATTGACGTAACAGATGTAACTGAACTGTGTTCAGACCTTGTGTTGCTTTGCTGTTTTCCAGGCGCTGCTGCCTGCAGCAGGGCTGCTCCAGCTCAATGAGGTGAAAAAGGCGTGCTGTGAGTTCCTGGGCGCTCAGCTTCATCCATCCAACTGTCTGGGGATTCGCGCTTTCGCTGACTTACACGCCTGCTCCCAACTGCTTGTGCAGGCTAACAGCTATGCAGGTTCTTTTGGCCTTAAAAGTCCGTTCACACACCTATGTTTTTAGGATCTAAAATCACAGCTAGAATGATCCAATAATGCCCATGATCTCAAGTGTAACGTTTTACCTTTACATATAAGACGTCTTTGCCATTTGTTGTTTACGGTTACATCAGAGTCGTGTACTTTTGCCAGTTTTTTGTAGGTCATTGTCATGCAGTGCAGTGATACTCACATTATTGAAGCGAGTTTATGGGAGTCCAGAAGAATTTGGAACAAAAGAGGGGACAGAATGAGGACGGGTGTAATTAATGGCCCGTTGGAGAGAAGCAAACTTCTTGCATGTTTTGTCTGCTGCCACAAAAAGAGGCTGTAAAACTTTTGTCTTTGTGATGACAGAGCAACACTTCACTGAGGTGGTTGGAAGTGAGGAGTTTCTCAATTTGGGCATGGAGCAAGTGTCCAGCCTGATTGCAAGTGACAAGCTGACGATCCCCACTGAAGAGAAGGTATACATTTGTCTCGATGGCCATCCACGATAGGGCTCTCAGGTGATTGTTCAGATTTACAGATGTATCTTGTAAACAGGTGTTTGAGGCAGTGATTGCTTGGGTCAACCATGACAAAGATGTCCGCCAGGAACACTTGGCTTACCTAATGGAGCATGTCCGACTGCCACTCCTCTCCAGAGAATACCTGGTGCAGGTATGTATTCCTGCTGTGTGTCTTTTCCTACCTTTGTCTCGTGTCTTTTTCTGTACATTTGAACCATTGACTATATAATCACCCTTACCTCTAGTTCCAACCATTGACTGTAGAAACAATGGTCTGCTCAACCCCTCCCTTCCCGTGTTCCCAAATAGGAAGTAACATTGCTTTCTAATACGAGTGGCGCCATGTTGAAACCTGTCATCGTATCTATGGAAACTACTGTCGCCATTGCCATAGATACGATGGCTCAGAGCGACTCGGATCAATCACTGTTGACTGGTTTTTACGCGCCTGTGTCAGGAAGGAATGGTGAAGGGTTTTGCCTCATTTTGCGAGAGCTGGAGGTAAAGTTCCAACCAAATGAAATCAATTTAGTTTCCATTTTTCTGCAATATGTCCATCGCCAAGTTGGAACCAGACATCCTCAGTACTTCATGATTGGTCTGTCTACATTTCTGTGGCCACCACTCTCTCCAATCGGGAGTGAGCACCCCTACACCTGAAAGTGGGCTCTGTAGAATCTGTCAATCAAATGCTTTGAATGTTCAACGTGAGGCCACCTAATTTTATTCAGGCATCTGATTGGTCAATTTATAACTTGAATAACTTGCACCACAGCAAAAATATAGTGGAAAAAAAATCAGGATTCGCAAGAACTTAATAATAAAAGGTATTAGAGCAAGAATGGTTATTCTGAAGAACATTATGACTGACTAATAGCTATTTATTTCTCAATAGAGGTCTATGGGATTTTTTCTTTTTTGGACCAGCGGTTACCCCTTATTTAGAACGCAAGGGAGGAGGGGTCACTCAGTCCAGTTCTCTTTTACTGTCAATGATTTGAACAACAAGGGGTGTTTTGTAGGGGTGTAACGATTCAATTTAACGATTCGATTCATATCATAATTTCTGTTTGCTGATATAACTCATAGTTGATATTGGTTTATTTTGAACTATCCGATTCACTGGCCTAAAATCAATCCAAGTCATCTTTGGCCAAAAATTTAACCAATGTAACTCAGAGAAAAATACCTGGTAGTGAACAGTGCAGGTGAAGTTTTCCAGATTCCTTGTATTTCCTGCAAGATAATCATGTTTAAACAAAAAATGTGTACCAACAAACAAGAAAACAAGAATTAATTTCATAAAGTTAGTTTCCTAAAGTTCAGCCCACTATTGTTTTTCCACATTAAAATAATGCAAAGGGAACATTAATAGAACATTCTAGCACACTATATGATCACATGACTTTGCTAAATTCAAAGTTTTTCCACACATTGGCCTGGAATGATGGACTGATAATATTTTTTGCTGCCATCACATGTGCGTCAGCAAAATCAACCTACTGTGCCTCAATACAGATGGTATTTTCCAAAAGCGATTATCATCAACTTATTTCATTTTGAAATGATTGTATAATGGTATAGGACAGGTCAATTTGATGATTTACAGGTTAAGTTACTAAAAGTTACCTTTCTTTGACAGAAATGGGTTTTGATGTCAGAAAGTCTTTGGCAAGTGCATGCGTTTGTTGGCATTGTTGATTGGACTAGTCAGTGTCTAAAAAGGAATTTAGCCAGTCAAAGTTTTTGATAGTAATCAAATTGGATGAGCTGTAAAATACTATAACACAAAGTGCCTTTAGGTACATTTTTAAATTTTTTGTCTTCTTGCTAGTTAACCCTTTAACACTGAAGATGTCACTGGCGACGCCTGAATAACACATGCTCTTTGGCCTATGGTAACTTTTCAACCGTTTACTTGATCAATGCGAATCAGCTGATTCTGACACTGAGAAAAGCGGCTTTGCATTTTCTCCACGATCGAATCAACTGATTTATGTTGGTTGCGTAAACACTTGACTACAGTAAAGTGTTGCAGGTCCGCCCAAGGCTGCTCTTCTCCACTTCAGAATCCACTGAAACTACTTCAGTCGCTTTAACGTTGAAAGAGTAACGGTAGTTGATAGAATTTAAACACTGAAGCTAAAGCTCTTGTGTTAAAGGGTTAAAGCCTTAACTTTCATGCAGGTCTATACTCAGTAAAGGTAATTTTGAAACTGGGTCATTGAATTGAACTGGGTCATACAGCAACGTTTCAGTAAAATGATAATGTATGTATTAATGTTCTCTTTTTCCCCACCATAGTCAGACTTCAAAGTTCTTTTACATCTGAAATAACTTCAAAACTAAAATACAGCCATTGTTTAAAAAGTAAATATATTTGATGCTACATATAAGTTTACATGCACCCAATGGCCTTTAACCCTGATCTTTGTTCTATCGTGTTGCTTGTCTTCCAATTATGCATGTCCTGCCTGGTACTACAAACCTGAATCAGGTGTGTTCTTTTAAAACTTTGGATCACTTTATCAATAAGCATAGGGGATCAGGGTTGATGGAGGTCTAGAGGTAAAGTATTTTAACTCCAGAAGGTCAGCCTTAAAGGTCACTGTATTTACCGGCTAACTGTAAACTCTCACCGGTGTTGAAGTGATTTTGGGTAATAGGTTTATTTAATTCTTTTTTAATCATACATTCTTTCCTTCATCTTTACGAAGATTTAAAGTGATGGTACTCAGAAATGTGTAAAAATCCACTTTTTTTTATAAACAAGAAAATCTTTGACTTCTATTAAAACTTGGCTTCATTCTTGTGGTTCCTCTCTGTCTGCCTGGTTTGCCAGCGGGTGGAGGAAGAGTCCCTGATCAAGAATAGCAGTGCGTGCAAAGACTACCTGATCGAAGCCATGAAGTACCACCTTCTGCCTGCAGAGCAGAGGGCGCTGATGAAGACTGCTCGCACTCGCATGAGAACTCCAGCCTGCTGCCCAAAGGTACAGCCCTGAGAAATGGAACATTTACTTTGACCTTCACTGCTTTTAAGCAAAAAAAGAACATCATAGTAAGGCTTTTATTTTAGTGACACATATTGGGTATTTTGGGGGGGGTTTAGGTCATGGTAGTGGTTGGAGGTCAAGCTCCTAAGGCTATCCGAAGTGTTGAATGTTATGATTTTGAGGAGGAGCGATGGTACCAAGTGGCTGAACTCCCAACCAGGAGGTGTAGAGCAGGTAAGAAGCCTTCAGCAAAATATATTTGATAAAATCAGACAGTTTCTAAAGTCCTGACTGCAGCCAAAGATAAAAGATAAACCAAGACAAGTTGACTTCTATTTTTACCAACCACTCTGATGCTCATTACCTGTAATTTGGTATGAAAAGGTGAATAACAATAACATAAGGCTTTATTTGTCAGCTAACAGTGCCATGTGTGGCTCTGTGTGCTCCATTTCTTAGTTTTACTGTTCATATTTCATCAAATATTTTGTAGTCTTGTCTCCAATAAGAACAATAATATGTTTACGGAATGTTTTGCAAATAAGGTTGCTGGTTGAGATTTTTAAAAAAGGCAGATGGAGTAAACTTTGTTGTGATCATCTTTGACTGTGAATTTACTTTTTGCTAAAACAGTGACTGCCCCTTATGGTAAAACGCAGGTACAAGTACAACACTCCTTGGTGGCATGTATATTAATGGCTTCCAGCACAGGCATCAAAATGTAGGCCTCATTAAGGCTATTTTCACAGAAATGGGAGAATATCTGGGGAGTCCGTCTTTAGTCAGTTGTGTCAGACAGACGGCGTGTGCGATCTTAGGATGGGACAGCAGGGAGGATTTGTTCCAGCGACTTGCTCTGAGCTTAACTTTCACGGCTGTGTGTTGTTCAGGTGTAGTGTACATGGGTGGGTGTGTGTATGCAGTCGGGGGCTTCAACGGTTCCTTGCGTGTGCGAACGGTCGACTGCTACGACCCGACGACGGACCGCTGGACGAGTGTCAGCAGCATGCAAGATCGCAGGTCCACACTTGGGGCTGCAGTTCTCAACGGGCTCCTCTATGCTGTCGGTGGATTTGACGGCAGCACAGGTACCCCCCCCCCCTTTTTTTTTATTTAGTTTTTTAAAGAGGTGGAACTCTTCTGCATGTTTCCAGACCATGTTTTGTTTTTAATAAATGCTTTTTAACATTTGCAGGTCTGTCAACAGTTGAAGCTTATAATGCAAAGACGGACGAATGGTTCCATGTGTTGCCTATGAGCACCCGCCGCAGCAGTGTAGGCGTGGGAGTTGTTAATGGTGACTAAAGTGTTCTCCTTATTTTTAAAGTCAATGTCTGGTACAAGGTGCTTTAAGAAAGGCAATAAATGACACCTCCCCATGATCCTATATTCATATTCTCTTGTTCTCTGTCTGTGTTTCTTAGGGCTCCTGTATGCTGTTGGGGGTTATGATGGAGCCACCAGGCAGTGTTTGAGTACAGTGGAAGCTTACAACCTTAAAAGCAACACATGGAGCTACATAGCAGAGATGGGCACTAGACGCAGTGGAGCAGGTGTGTGGGGCTGGGCTACAACTAAACCATTGACTGCACTGAGAGTTTTCACAGGACGTCTCGGTGTGTGTGTGTGTGTGTGTGTGAGGGTGTGTGTGAGGGTGTGTGTTTACAGTTGCCTCAATTCTTTTTTCAAAAATGTCATAAGGTTTTTGTGCTTTCCAGTACCATCATCTCTGAGGAGACAGACCAGGACTTTTTTTTTTTTTTATCAAACTCACAAATGTATGCTTTGAAATGAGCACTTGACTTACATCAAATATTGCTATAATTATGATGTTCGCTGCAGTGGCGGACCGTGCATTACACACCTGGGCCTTCAGTCGTGCTACGTCTAAATCACTCAACCCCTCATTAACCATTTTACGATGCTGAAACAAGGTTTGCATTGTTTATTGAAAATTCCTGTGTCCACAATAAATGCCTCTAAATACACAAAACAGTAAACAAATGCTGTTATGGAATTACAACCAGCACAAAACATTGAAAACAACCACTTAAATTTAGAAATTTAATTTATTACGATATTTATCATTTCACTCTTAAAAAAAAATCGGATTATTTGAAGACAAAATCCATCCTCTTCTCTTTCCTCAATAACAGTTTGATCACCCCGTCATGTAGATTATGGTCTTCAGTTCCGTCAACAAGTCCTTTTCTATTCCATCAAGGCCAGTGCTGAGAGCCGAATCTGTCCAGTTGTGTTTCTGCGTAGCTTTTAATTCGCTTTACTGCTGTCTGCTGGACAGACATAGTGGACACGGTGATGGTCAGCGCCAAACACACAAATCTGCTCAGCTGCTCTCACTCAGATTTTTCTGATGACGGAAGTCTAGGAGATCAGTGAGAGATTTTCCTGCAAAATCATCCATGGCGTACATTACAGTTATTTTATTATGTATATATATTATGTTTCATAAGATACAGGAACTCCTCCCTGAAATGGGTGGAGCAAACCTGCCTTTCCCATTTCAGGCCTTATTTTCTTCATTTAGAATCCAGTGTTGCTTCTTTGTACTAATTTAAAGATTTTGTGTTATAGATCACCCACATTTGAACTTCCAAGAACCAAAGAAATGCACATGTATGTTCAGAACAAAACAAGTAGTTTAATTGATGGAATGTTGGAATGTTAGGTACATTTTATGTCTTCTTGGATGATCCAGTTCCTAGTGGACAAATGGGAAAACCTTTAAGCTTTGATATCCTAAAAACGTTACTTGTGGGATCTTGTGATGTTTTATTAAAGTGTTTATCCCCACAGCAGGAACTGTACATTTGTAAATAGATCAGGATCTGAAATACTCTAAAGCATTCAGCAGTATTTTATGAAATACACACAGAGAGGCATTTCATATCCACATTCAACAGTTTTGTGTTTACTTTGTGGTTTAAAATGTGTACTTTGTCTTCTCCAGGTGTAGGTGTGTTAAAAGGTTTGCTGTATGCCGTGGGGGGGCACGATGGTCCTCTAGTGAGGAAGAGCTGTGAGGTCTACGATCCATCCTCCAACAGCTGGCGTCAAGTAGCTGACATGAACATGTGTCGACGCAACGCAGGTCAGTGAAGGGCGCGTCTCTTCCACCCCCATTGATGTGGTAGATCCCTCTGATGTCAGGTGACCTTTTCAAACTTGTGTTTTCAGGAGTGTGTGCTGTAAACAACTTACTGTATGTAGTGGGAGGAGATGATGGCAGCTGCAATTTGGCCTCAGTTGAGTTCTACAACCCCAACACTGACAAGTGGACTTTAATGCCCACTTGTATGAGCACAGGCCGCAGTTATGCAGGTCAGTTCATCCCTGAACCTTTGTTTGACTAACGCGCGACGCATTCAGAGAAGATTCCGAGCCAGATTCTGAGAATAGAGTAGAAAATCCCTGTTTTAGTCCTTGAGCGGGTCATTTCTTTTCATGTGTACTTCATTGGTTTATTTCAAACATAAAAACAAAGGGAAAAAAAATCAAAGAAATTAAAAAAATATATATATATATCAAACCTATTTATGATATTAATTGAAAAAATAAGCCATCTTAAATATAAACCTTTTTAAGCCAGATTTGGACTTCAGCCTTAACTGTTTGTTTTCATGCTTATGATCCTGCTGCAGGTGAAGCTTAGCTGTGACACCACCGATCCATATTTCCTTTTTTTTTTTACAGGTGTGACCATGATCGATAAGCCTTTATGACTGCACACCTGCCACTAATGGAAAGCAGAATGTATTCTTTCACTGAATCCTGATATCGGATCTCTGCAATGCAGATGTTTTCGGTGTTGAGCAGCAGCAGCACTGACGACGATGAAGACAAATAACACAGTGGTTATTGTTGAACGCGATGAGGATTTTTGCACTTACCTGAACGGGTGAAGCTGAATCAAAACAGGGGCTGTGTGATTTTAGTCCGCTCCTGGTAGGACTGCAGCCACAGCTGACGGACAAGCAAGTTTGAAGCACCATTGTACCACTGCAGTGCCATTGAGACGCTACTTACGGGAAGCTGCTATACCTGCGAAGCTACTTTAACATAAGTAATGTTAATACCAACCAGCTCTGAGGAAAGCCACTCATCTGATCTATGGGAAACAAAGCAGAAAAAGACTGTTCTGGATACATTTAGTTCTTTTTTAAAAAGTTTTATTCTGTTAGGGAGTGTGCTTATGTTGAGTGTTTGTGCCCTCTAGCACATGAAGGGGGAACCATTGCTCGCACATGAAAGCATGTGTGTTTTCTGCGTATCTGAGTCTGTATGTGGCGAAGCCTGATTCAATAAGGCATGAACACACAGTCACCATCACCTATTACAGTGTTGCAATGAGGCAAGTTAGAGTGCCTGAATGAACATGCACTATTTCTTTGGTTTAGTCCTGTTGCCTAACAGGGGAAGGCTGTTCTTGAAAACACAATTCTGACTTTAGATCGGCAGCATTTTTGCTCTCCTAATCTCAGATTTTCTGATACTCTTGAGAATGTTTGATGGAACAAGTCCTCGCTGGAGGAGGAAGCCTCATACATGTTGCCAAACTCAGCAACAGAGTATTACACTGTTCAAAATGAGAAACAGCTGGATGTATCTGTGCTTTATCGTTGCCTGGCAGCCATATTTACTGTGGTCATAGCCAGTACTGAAAACAGCAGTCTGAACTCGCTGCATGGTCCTTGTCTCTAACCTATCTCTCAGCAGTTTCCTCCTCTCCTGTTCTTTGGTGTAACCACCCCTAATTACCACCGCACACCCTTTGTGCTACGAATGTGCCAATTTTAATCTATCCTCTTTTCTGTATCTTTACGACTCTGTTACTAATCTTTTCTCTCTTTTGGAAAGTGACCAAACCTCCCTTCTGTGTTCATCATTTGACCTGATGTTTGTTTTTTTCCTGGCTTTTCTGCTATATTCAAAAATGCTATAAAAGTAACTGGTTTTGCTGTTTGTTAGTGTATTGAGGAATGTCATGTAGGCTAATAACCTTGACAATGTTTCAGTACTTGTTTTATATTGCCGTTAATAAATATGCTTCTTGTATTTAAAGCTGTGAAATGATATGATCTGTTTTTAAACCTTGCCAAATCAGTAAAACATCTAAATGAAACAAATGCATATTTATTTTATCATTTCATTGTCTTGCATGAGGGGTAGGACTTTATTCATTTTTTTATTTCTAAAATTTCAGCTAAAACTTTTTACGTACACTAATTACAGATACACAGATGGCAATTTGAAAAAGCAGAGTTAAAATACTTGCTGAAATTATCTATAATTAGTTCAAATTGGGTGTATTTGATCAAGAGTTCACATAGTTCAGATTCTTTGCTCTTTTTTTCCAATAGGACAAATAAACATTTCTACAGACCTAAGAAAGTGTTTTAAATATCCACATTTTTTCAGCTTGTCTTAACTTTCTAATCCTGAAGAGATGATGTACACATGGACAAAATTAGCAGGAATCAGTTATTTTGAAATGTGGAGATGGTTAGTACTGCAATAAGAGGCCCATAATAATCTTAGATAAGGGCAAACCAGCTCTTTTTTTTTGTAGAGCACATTTTACTTCTTGTGAAGAAACTGGATTTTCTAGAAAGGACTGTATTTTATTAGTTCGTAACCCCGTCAGTTTCTTACACACAGAAATAATGAATAATGACTCAGAGACAAAACTTATCTTTTGTAGATTTACTCCGCACAAAGACCACAGATTTGTACGCAGGGTTACAGACAGATGAACAAGGTGCATTCAAAGCCTGAACAAAGGGGTTCAGCAAAAGGCCTGGCATATATACCTTGTATTTGCATATTCAGAACCTCATTTGATGGATCATGCTGTGAAAAACACACCCACAGACTGCTGCAGGCTAGATGCTCGAAGGTCAGAGCACCTAAAGTGTCAGATCTCTTACAGACATTTGCCAGAACGCATACACCAGAACACACAAAGATGAAAAGGGAGGATGTTAAGAAATGTTTGCGAGACAATAGTCTTGGCTGATCTCTGTTCGGAGTGTAATATAATTTTGAGATGATAATACAGTACAATACAGTAAATCGAGGTTAAGCCATTAATGTAATAAAAGGTAAAAGTTAGTTTAATAAAATGTAAAAGGGAGTTTCTAACTATTCTGTTTCTAATCACTCCTAACACTTCTGCAACTCAACGTGCTTTACAGTGATTCAAAAGCAGCAGAGAGAAAATTTAATTAAAATAAAATGCTAATAAAAGTAAAATAAAAAAGAAACTGAATGGAGCAAAGTGTGGACAAGAAAAAGTTGGAGGATCTCATCAGGATCTCCCTCCTGTGTGCTGCAGTACAGCTAAAGGAGGCTGTCAGGGTTATGACTTTTCCTTTACAAAGAGAAGAACCACACAGGAGATGGACATGTTTGTTTGACTTCTGCAAAAGGAGAATCGGTCTGTCACAGCAAAAAGCTGTCACAGAGGAATTCTGCCTTCATAGTGTATCCAGTCTGGTTTTATTGGTGGCCGGGTTGATAACATGAAAGTGGGTCATTCAATCAAGCAGTACAGTAAAATTATATATTGTATAGTCAGAGCTTTTCACGGAGTGTTTTCTTACTGATGTTTGATGGGTTTGTGAAAACCAGAAAACTTAGAAGTAGTGGGGTCACACATCAATAAGTCTTTGCAGCTTTCTAAACGTCACTGTTTTAGTCTTGTTTCCAAAAATGAATGCCCCTGTTTACCGTTTAGCAGCAACAAAGAGAGTATGACAGATTACAATTATTTGGCGACAAAGCTGCATGAATCATGGGGCTGCATATATCCATGAGTGGTTTTCAGCTTGGACTAAGCAGTCCAGTAGCACTGAATTTTAAAACCCTGGGCTTCCTTGACCTCCCTTCCTACAGGGACATGCTTTGTTATTTGGGTTCATATCGAGGCAGGACCCCTTCTGTCTCTTCTGAGCTGTCTTGTTCATGTGTTTTGACAGACTGTGTCCTCTCGTATGTCGTCCGGAGTGCATGGCAGGGCTGTTTTTTCCACGGTCAATAGTTATATTCTATGAGGACGTTTACAAAAGTTGATTGGAAAATAGCTTATCCTAAATATTTTTCAAAAAGTTAGGAAAAAAACCCAGACTTACAAAACTTTCTTCCAACAGTTGTGAAAAGAGATGGAGAAGAAAGCATGGAAAGATAGGGAGCAAGCAGAGTGACATGCAGTGTAAGCAGCTAGAGAAGAAAGAGTAGTTTATGAAGTAAACTAGAATGTTGAACATTTACCTCTATTTCAGTTAAATCTACTAATTTAATGTACTCTACTACTATTTTATGACATTTGTGCTACAAACATTAGCCAGAATGTCATTTTACACGACTTTTCTTTTATTTAAAAACGAACCAAACAACTCAAAGCACGCAGTAAAAACTATTTTTGACTTTAAGACACGTTGAAATAAAAATGAAGGAGAGGCATCCAGATCCTCCTCAAGCCTATGGCCGAAGGTTCCGCTCTGACACCCCACCACCCCATCTCCTCCTTCCTGCAGCCTGCTACAGTTAGGAAAACAATCCGGCCTTCTGATTGGCTGTCACCGCGAAGGCCTCCAGTCTCACTATCATCACTCCATACCGTCGACCAATCAGCGACGCGGATCTGCAGTACGACATCCCCCTTCTCCCATATCGACCAATAGGCTTCGCCATATTACTGTACTTCACCCGGAACGTCGGCCTCGCGCTCAGGTAGACGGGACGTACTGCGGAAAGGTGAGAGTTTTGTTGTTGTTGGCTAAAGGACATGAACTCGACTTGACTTTGTGGTACCAGGTTGTTTTTTCTTTTAGATATTCCGTTGTACAAATTGTGGATAAAGATAAAATAAATGCACTTTAGCACAATATTTTGACGCTGTCTGTCGAGAGAAAAGGGAGAGTCAGCTAGCCCAGTGAGTGTGTGAAAGTCTGCCTGCACAGTCCAACAACTTCGTTTTTTTTTTAAATTCATTGTATTGTCATAAACGGCGGCACGTGTTTTTGTTTGATAATATATATAGTTTTAATAAATATGAATTTGTAGTTGAACTTGCAATTCATGTAGGTGTATTTTAAATGCAGTAATGAAGAATACAAATAATATATTACCCGCTGTGTTATTACTAGTAATATCCTAAGCAAGTTTTTCATACCATATTGGGTTCAAAAGGTTAAACGAAGATATCCTATTTTGTAAATAATAAATTGGTTGCTTTTTGGTCACATTTCCGAGAATAGTGTCTTTGTTAAAAGGAGGGAAAGAAACTCCATTCTAATGAATCCATTCTAATAGACCTTCTTTTATTTTGATGTTTCAGAGCTACAGTCACCTTGTCTCCTCCATCATGGCGATGAACGACTCTGCTAACATTCTGAGCTCAGCCTATCTGGCTGTGGAGTATGTCGATGCTGTCCTGCCAGAAAACCCCTTCCAGCCTCCCCTGAAACACGCCTGGAACTACATGCTGGACAACTACACCAAGTTCCAGATCGCTACCTGGGGATCACTTATAGTCCATGAGTTAGTCTACTTCGTTTTATGTTTGCCTGGCTTTTTATTCCAGTTTGTTCCCTTTATGCAAAAATACAAGATCCAACAGGTTTGTGTCTTATTTATTTTACGAGATGATAATTTAGATTTGTGGGTCTTAGTCTGATCGTTTATGTGTGTGTGTGTTTTCTCCTGCAGGACAAACCAGAGACTATGGAGAAGCAGTGGAGATGCTTCAAAATGCTTCTTTTTAACCATTTTTGCATCCAGTTTCCTTTGATCTGTGGAACATACTACTTCACTGAATTCTTCAGCATTCCTTATGATTGGGACTCGATGCCACGCTGGTCAGTGAAAGAATCTAAATACTTTTTTAGTAACGTTCTTCAAAAACAAACAAAAAAATAATAATAATTAGGAGAGTAGGCTCTGTGGCTTTAAAGTAAAAAATAAGTGTTTTCACCCAGGTCATTACCTGGAATCTAATGTTGAACATTGTTTAGCTACTCTTTCATGAACCAAACTTGTAAACTTCTTGCTGTATTGAGTGACCAACTTCAAGAGTTTTTGCAGTTTAGGCAATGAAAATGATACTCAAGAAAGCATTTTTTTTTATCTGTTAGATACGGTAGCCTTGTAGTGCTGAATTTCAGACGTCATCCTCATCATCCTATCAGCGATATCACATTCCAGTTTCTAAATGTGTTTCAGCTGTGTTTTGTTGTGTGAAATTTTGCTTTGATTTCTAAAATATAAAGTTTTTATATTTTTATTTGTTTTGCTTATTTAATTGTCGTTTTACATTGAGTTATTTTTTCGTGTGATTTGCACTTCAGGGCCACCGTAGTTAGAATATCCTAATCTCCTGGCTTTGATCTCATCCTTTCATTATCTAACAATGAGTTTGGTTTTCCAGGCCGTACCTTTTAGCCCAGTGTTTTGGCTGTGCTGTAGTCGAGGACACTTGGCATTATTTCCTCCATCGCCTGCTGCATCACAGACGGATCTACAAATACATCCACAAAGTTCACCATGAATTCACTGTGAGTAGGCACTCAGTTTGTTCAATGTTTGAACAGAGAACTCTCAGGCTTGATTATTCACTCAATAGTTGACTATTAAACACGATAGAGTCCCTATGTCTGACATGCCGGTGTCTGTTAGTCTCCATTTGGTATGCAAGCGGAATACGCACACCCTGCGGAGACGATTATCCTGGGTGCTGGTTTCTTCATTGGCATCATGATCTTCTGTAACCACGTGTTCCTGCTGTGGGCTTGGGTCACCTTCCGCCTGCTGGAGACCATTGATGTGCACAGGTGAGACAGGACAACAGCTGTGATGTGGAGGTGCTCACACAGGTTGGAAGAGAAACTTGTTTTCTGAATAATTCAGATTTCTCGGGTCAACAAAGCAATTCTGTTAGTAGGCGGGCCGGCCAGTCATGTGACAATCACCACAGGTGAAAATGGAACTGTCATTAATGAGGGTGACACCAGAGGGCGACAGTGAACACTAGAAATGTTAGTACATTATTGAAAGAGACAAATAATAGATGTTTATTTGTGTTTAAATTACATGACAATATAATTTTGGTTGCTTTATCCTTTAAACATGTACTATTATTGATACAAATAATAACTCTTTACAAGAAATGATTAAAGCATTTTTTTATAAACAAAAATACAAATAGAGAATACTTCAATGGCGTTTCATGGCTGTCATAAAGTGAAAGGGCGTAAAGACAACTGAGCGGGCGTATTCAGGAACCTAGTGAGTGAACCTCACAACCGCGCAGGCGCAATTCTACCTGAGCGACCCCGCAATTTACAACTGCAGTCCTTCAACCCTAACTGAGCGGGGATCCCACTCCCGTCAGTTCCACTTTGCGCCCTCACCTGGATTTGCGCTCAGTGTTAAGGGGGCGTTTTTGTCACTTGGGGGCGGTATTCAGGGGTGTGTTTGTCACTTGGGGGTAGGAACCTTTCTGGTTGATCTGATTGGCCGAAATTTGAATGTCAAGTCTGGCGACGCAGCGGGGCGGGACTTTCATTTTTCAGAGCAGTGGGGGTTGACAGGTGGCTCTTGAGCTGCATACGGCTCCCTGCCTTGCATCATATTTTCTATATACAGTGATCCCTTGCTATAACGCGGTTTACTTTTCACGGTTTCGCTACTTCACGGATTTGCATCGTGCATTGTGTTCTGCATTCTGATTGGCTAAAAAAGTCACTCCGCTTCTTCTCTACCTGTGCGTCAATAATGTTGCAGTTTAATATGTACACGTACGTAAATCAGCTTTCCAAAATACGTACGTGCAAATCATCTTGCAATTTCAAGTTTCTCTAAAACCCATAGAAAAAGAGCAACACCAACTGTCAATCACTATGTTCTTCTCCCAAACAAACACACACAGCTGCACCGCGGGCTTGAGAAGGAGAAAACACTGCAGCTTCTCAGACTGAAGAGCAGTGAAATACACCTGAGCCACTATTTGTCCGTTTGTACTTTGTATTTTTTTTCATGATCATTTTAAATTTTCTCCCGTTTAATTCAATTACTCTCGGGTCGCGGTGGGCGGGGCTAATCTCCGCGATTTGAAGCCTTCTGTTCACATTGATGATTAAAATTATTATTTGACAGTACAGAAGTTATTTGTTGAAAAAAAAAAACGTTTTTAGAGTACTTTGATTGGTGAAACAAATGCTTGAGCCTGTAAAATAGTTTGTTCTTTCTTTTCAATGTATAATAGAGTATTTAATTGTATAATAATTGTAAAAAAAAAATAGAGGTTTCTACTTCACGGATTTTGCCTATCACGGGTTCTTTCTGGAACGTAACCCCCGCGAAAAACAAGGGTTTACTGTACCGTACTTTCACAACCATAAGGTAAAAGTCTTACATTTTTTCCAATTTTACATTTTACTTACATTCTACTTAGGTTTTACTTACACCCCCCCCCCTCCCCCCGTAGTACAATGGTACAGATATGAGCATAATGCAGAACAAAATCATTTTGGAAACCCTGGAAATGCAAAGAGGCACGATTATGAAGCACAGTTTAAACTGCAAGCTATCAGCTACGTGGAGGAACACGGGAATAGAGCAGCTGCAGTTCGGTTAAATTAGATCTTTACAGATTCGGACTTCTGGCCTCAATAACTCTTCTAAAAAACGTTCAAATGTGACAGCAAGTATCTCAATCTTTTAGTTTTAACACAGAGAGTGAACTACAAATGCATTTCTAAAGAAAAGAGATGTTCGCTTCAAGCGGTGAATGCAGAAAGAGCAGCAAGCCGGCTGCCAAGGGACCGTCAACAAAGTGTAAACTCTGTGAAATACCATTCTGTAAAAATTGATAAACTTTGAAAAAGCGAATACATGTCTATATTTTTAAGAACTGGTAATGAAGACTTGTCAGCATAGTCATGCTACATTATTATTATTATGCTAATTTTTTTGAGAAAGTCGATCTCTATTTTATTTTATATATTTTTTTAAATTTAATAGAGATATGAATCATAACATATGTGCACAATAGCTCTGAAGATATTGAAGCTTCTATAACCAAACTTCCTGTACTGACTAATCATGACCTTATGGTCCTACTGCAAGAAACATTGTCATAAATTCACTTTTTTATTTTTAGGAATTTTTCATATTAAAATATTGATCAGATATGGTCAAAAATCCTCAATAGCTTTGAAGATGCTGTAGTTACTGACACATACTTGCTGTACTGACTAATCATGACCTTATTTTCCTAGTACAACAAAGATTATGTAAAATAATTCTAGCATCCTCAGAGCTATTGAGGTTTTTTGACCAAATCTGATCCATTTGTAAATATGAAAAATTCCTAAAAATAAACAAAATGAAATATTGACATATTCTTTATTTTAGTATGACAATAAGGTCATTATTAGTCTGTACCAAAGGTTTGGTGACAGTAGCTTCAGTATCTTCATAACTACTGATAACTTTTCTCATGATTCATATCTATTAACATTTGAAAAAGTATATGCAACAAAATAAAATAAAGATGGACTTGACTACAAAATATTTATTGTAACATGAATATGCTGACGAGTCTTCATTACCAGTTCACATAAATATAGACATTTGTTCTTTTTTGTGAGATTATTGATTTTTACAGAATGGTGTTTCACAGAGTTTACAATTTGTTGACTGTCCCTTGGTAGCCGACTTGTTGCATGTCTGCATTCACAGCTTGAAGCGAACAATTCTGATTATAAGGTAAAAAAAACAATCCTTTTTCTTTAGAAATGCATTTGTGTTTCAATCTCTGTGTTAATACAAAATGATTGAGATAATTGCTGACACATTCGAATGTTTATCAGAAGAATTATTGAGGCCGGAAGTCCGAATCTGTGAAGATCTTTCTAACTTAAATGAACCTCAGCTGCCAGAGAATTTAAAATAATGAATCTATGGTTCGCAAGTGAGGACGCTGACAAACCAACTCCGACAAGACCAGAAGACGCAGCAGCAGTTGAGTTTCCGCGGAAAAGGAGGTTGCCTGTGTTGGAAGATCGACTCGAGGCTTAGGGCAGCAACTTCCAGCAGATGACAATGAAAAGTTGTCCATCCTCCGCTCCTTTAACTGGGACGCAGCGCCAGGTGCGTTACGCCACACTTTTGGACTGTAGAACTTAAGCTGGGGCTGACGTGTCTGCTTACACTGTTCGTTGGAGCCGCACAGCAACGAGACGGACTCTGACGATGACGAAAGCGAAGCTGGCGTGTTTGATAGAAATTAAGCTCAGCTGTTCATTTCAGATGCAGAAGATGTGGAATTTGATGGATTTTGTGATTGATGACTGAAAAAATAAATCACAACCAACTCAGTTTTGCGCTCGCTGCCTTTTTTAAAACGCACACCAGCATGCATGTTTTATCTGTATATATGTAACGTTAAATACAGAAAAAAAAACACTCATAACTGAAACTGCGCCGTTTAATCCAGTGCTGTTGTATTGTAAGGAGAGGAGTGTGTTATGGTTTTAGTTGCGTGTTTTTTGTGTATGTCTGGCAGGTCAGTGCTTAGTGTGGCACTGGCCTGTGGCTCACCGCTCAGTTAGGATTGCAGGCCTGCAGTTGTAATATGCAGGGTCGCTCAGGTAGAATTGCGCCTGCGCGGTTGTAAGATTCCTCACTCAGTTCCTGAAAACGCCCGCTCAGTTGTCTTTACGCCTTTTCACTTTATGGCAGCCATGAAATGCCATATACTTCCTCTAAGAATAAAAAAAATCAAAGGATGACCATAATACAAAAAAAAATTCCCCCAAACTTGCCATTTGGTGGCACTTCAGCTCACAATTGGAGAAGTCCAATTTGAAAGAGGGATTTACAACATAAATACTGAAACTTTAAGTCATATTTTTTGTATTTATTTACTCTAATTAACACAAGAGTAGAACGCTGCAGCACCAAAAGATACACAAGACAACTTAACATAAAAAACCCACCACCAACGATTTTTTTCTGTGTGAAATAATATCCTAAAAGCATGTTTAGACTGACCTTGCAAACATTCACATTCAGCTGCGATATCATGCAGGCATTTGCAATTCAAAGCAGTCTAAAAAAACTGTAACAGTAACCTCAGTACAGCTATACTGTTATCCAAGTCGCAATGTGAGGCCGCAGTTGTAGTTCCCGGCTCCACAACTGTATCCTCTGTGGAATAGCATATCTGTGCGTCATCAAGTTATAACTCAGTTATCATTAAGACATCTTTGCTAGAAGTATCAATGATTGTCAGTTTTTACCATTAACAGGACTTATTGAAAGTGTTTGTTTTTTAAAATTTAAACAAGCAGCCTCACAGTTTCTCTTATTATTATTTTTTCTTCCTTTCGGTGCAATTTTCCTTTTTTTTTTCCCCTTTTTTTTGGGGGGTGGTGGGCACATTATGTTCTGTGTCCCGATTGGCTATAGACCAATGTTGATCAATTTCTGTGTTCCAAATTCACATAAAACTTTGACCAGTACTTTGTTTTCATTCTATAATACTGGACTTCTTCTTCTATGAAGGTTTGAACTTTGAGAGTTTAAGAAGAAAGAGAAGTGTGAAAATGTTCATGTCTGACTGAGAAAACTGTAAAAAAATTTCCATTAAGGGGTTTTTACAGCTTTTAAACATCTGTAATAATTGTGAAAAATAAAGATGGATATATCGTGGGTTAAATTTTAGAACGTAACTTTTGCAATCAACATTTCAGAAACTATTGTACTGCTTATGTTCTGCCACTTTATCTAAAAAACCTTTAAAATATATTTTTTGATTTGGTAGCGTCACCTTAATAGTTCTATAACATTACCACTCAATGGAGAATACCTCTTTGATTCCCAAAACGATTGATGCTTTTCTTCGATTAGAATAATTACAAAAACTTTAATGTTAATTATTCCCTTTTTTGTGACTTTTTGTCATCTCTACCCTCAGTGGCTACGACATTCCCCTGAACCCGCTTCACTTGATCCCATTCTATGCTGGCGCCCGTTTCCATGACTTCCACCACATGAACTTCGTTGGGAACTACGCCTCCACCTTCACCTGGTGGGATAAGCTGTTGAACACCGACAACCAGTACAACAAGCACATGCAGAAGCAAGGAGACAAGAAGGAGCAGTAAACAAGGCGAACCTCCTCCTATATTCACTCTGTGGGAGGCAGAAGGACACAAACCCAACTTGATGTGCACAGAAACAACAAAGATGAACAAAAACTGATCGAGTGTTGTGTTTGGTTCTGAATCAGACTGGAGGTTCATATCAACCATTTGTGCCTGAATGGAAAAAGTTGGTGACTAAATAAAAATGATTAACTTCCTGATGTTTTTTTTTTTTTTTTGGCTTGTCACCAAATGAAAAAAAAAAGTTGATCACATGACTGTTGTGAAATGCTCCTGTTTACCTCTGAATGTTTCAGCACTTTAGCACTTCTCCTTAAGTTGACCGTAACAAAAATGTTGTAACTTCCTGCATTTTATTATCAGTGTAGTGAGAACTTTCTGAACTAAATGCAGCTTTTGAAAGAATGCGACTTGAGTCACATTGGGATGAAAGGGGAATTGCTTTGTATAGCTCTCCCAAAATGTTCGTCTATTTTTTTATTGCTATAAAATCACAAAATGCTTTTTAAATTTGAACAAAAAAGACTGTGTTTTTCTTGTTTTTCCTTTTCTGTGTTTGCAACATTAAAATAAATAAATATAAAATATAATCAGCTGTTATATTTGGTCGAGTTTGGCCCAACAGCATCTCGACCCGTTGACGTTGTGAAAAATGTCCACACCTACAGAACATGACTGTCGGTACAAACAGTGTTGGAGGGTAATATTTCAGGTGGACTTGTGATGTACTTCAGCTGTCTGGGTGTACAGTGAGAGCTGTATCCTCTGCTGCACTGAGGTCACACCCCTGCAGCTTCACCAGCTGTGTCAAGTTAGCCGCCAACAGACAGGAAGTGGCAAAAGTTCTGATGAAGGTTGCTGTAGATGCCAGCCATTTCAACAGTTAAACAAATAAATTTTAACAATTCAAAGTGCCACTCCAATCATCTTTTGATCTATTTTAGAAGCTTTCCCAGTGTTTTTTTTCCCTTTCTAACTTATCCAACAGCTGAGCAAGCAGATCAGAGCTAAAGGCCTCTTGTGTTGGACAGATTTTACTGTTATGATTGGGATTTATGGATTTATGGATCAAAAGTTACCTTAAATGTGTTAAAACAATCTAATGGGTGCTTGAAGTAATTAATTAATCAAATAAATCCAAATGAATCCATTTATGCATTTGACCAATCAGATGGACCCCTTCAAGTTGTTGACCAATTGGATGGAACCCTTTTATATTAGATGCTCACCTCGAATGTAGACACCTAAACCGTTTAAACAAGTAAACTGTTTCAGTGAAAAGGAAATTATGCTTATGGTTGTTTTGCTATTGATTAATGTGTTACAAGTTATATCATCATCGCAATATTGATCATTATTATGGCAAATCGCGAGATTTCCTCATTTTGTTATATTGGAGCTATCCAGGCATAGAGTTTTGAGCCGGCTGATGTTGATGCCGGCTCAGGCGAGGAAAATGAAGATGCATATAAACCTGTAATATTCCTTCATTCCATAAAATGACTTATTAAATTACTACATTAGTGCTTTACATATCACTACTCAGAATTAAATTTTTACTTTTTCCAGGTTTAAATTTGCAAGGTTCTTCCGGTGGGGGTGGCATCTGCATGGGGACATCTTACCTCTTCTCAACATCTTCTATAATGAATGATAACTCAAGTCCAGTTATTTACATATTTACCAACTGATAATACTCAATATATAAGATTCTACACAGACAAAGGCTGTAAATCTTTAAATGTGGTGTGCCTCAGATGCAAAAATAGTGTAAACCATCATTTGTTTACTCATTTGCTTAAAAATTCTAACAGTTAATGTCAGTGTTGATCCCAATGGAACCTCAAATTTATCATATTTGTAACTGGTTTTAGTTTTGTGCCTTAACATATTGATCTTTACATGGTCAAGATGAAAAATTGAACTGTCATCTGCCTTTGCCTTACAGATTTTGTAACTACAGAATTTGCCAACTAAGCTTCAGATTTAAATTGAATCAGTCACTGGAGCTGAAAGTAATAATTAAGACGCAATAACATTTTTCATGAACATGACAACAAATTATAAGATTAGAGTAATCATAACTATACAACTCCCTGACAGAGCTTAACAATTTTTCCTCACTGAATCTTTTGAATGTTTTATGGTTTTATTGTATTATTGTTGAATAGCACATGTTTTTTTGCATTTTTAATTAAGAGATTTTATTACTTTAATGTTTTAACTGTTTTATGATTTTTATTGTTTTTTGGGAATAGTGTTATTATGAACGCAATCAGCAAGTCGGTTTTGAGTTTATATTCTATTCTATTTGTGGGAATGTCTTTAATAAAATGTAATATATATGCATATATTTATATGAGTTTGACAATGTTTTTAATCGTGCATAAAAATGGCTTTTTGTGTAAATGCAAATTTTCATTGCTGGGGAAAAAGGCTCTTATTTCTTTAAGCTTTGCCCGGAAGTGTGAATGTGCCTGGCTTGACGCAGGATCGGACTGCGCTCAGGTACACCGTCGCATCACACTCACAGAGAGAGGGAGGCAGAGGAGCGATATTTATAGCCTAGAGCGAGGCTGGAGAACAGACAGAGCCAAAGCTTGGGAAGCAGCAGCGGCCAGAGAGGCGCACAAACGAGGACGAACCAAAAATGAAAGCGTTCCTTTTATTATTTGGAGCTGCGGTGGTTGCGCTGACACGCGCAGCCGCTTCCGACGGGGAGATCTCCTTCGAGTACCATCGCTATGACGAGCTGCGGAAAGCGCTGGTGTCGGTGTGGTTGCAGTGTCCGACCGTCACCCGCATCTACACCACTGGAGAGAGCTTTGAGGGCCGCGAGCTGCTGGTGCTGGAGATGACCGACAACCCCGGGACGCACGAGCCTGGTCAGTTTTACTCATCACGTCTACTCTATAGCGCAGTGGATGTACACCTCATCCCATATCCTATGCATTTTTTTAAACCCCTTTTTTGTCAGAGTGGAAAGAATCCAACATCCCTCCGCTTTTTATCACACAAAAACCCATCAGGTAGAAACTCCTGATGCGTCATTTTTATTTATTTGAGCTTATTGATCAACTGATATTAGAAGATGGGTGCAGGTGTGAGTTAAACGAGGGGGCTGCAGGGGCTGCCGCATGACTTCCTAAAAATCTCGATGATAGATTGTGGTATCATCAGCAACGCCAGGCCGCCATTTTGCTGCCTGATAAGAATCTGCTCAGTCGTGATCCCGAGGAAACCCCTTAAGGTGTTGGATCAGGTCTCAGCTGCCTTCCAGAGACGCTGCATCCAAAAACATGAAAGGCTAAGACTTCTAAAAATGGGGTCTAACACTCTGGAGTCTATACAATATTCAATCTCTATGCGTTTAGAAAACAGAATAAAAATCTACCAATCTAACTTGAATTTTGGATTTCTATGGCTCCAAACACACACATTATGGATATAGAGCGTTATTTTTCAGATATGCTGCTTTTTCCTGTTCCTTAACCCTTGTGCCATCCAAGGCACTTTAACATTGGGAGTTGGGCCATCTAGACCCACTAGACAGTGTGCTGAACCTTTTTTCTTCAATGATTTGTGATCTTCACTGGTGTCCATGGATTTCATAAAATCCTCTCCACCTTTATCCACCTTTGTCATGGTAGGGAGAACACGTCAATGTAAGGGTGGGGTCATAGGATAGCACAAGGGTTAAACCTGTGCAGTGAGGAAGATTTTATTTCATTTTTATAAATCTGCCAAAAGAGCACAGACTGCTGCAGCAGAAGTGTCAAATCATATTTTACAATGGGTTTATATCCAAATAAGCAAAAATCATTTGTTTGCACTGTTCATAAGGATCTCATACTAAACTGAAATGCAGCTGATGTATTTCACTTGGCTTGTTTGTGTTTGCCATCTTTTTGGAATGACTCTTATGTCTGATTACTAAAAAAAAAATAACCTGTCTCTTTTGTCATTATGTTCCACTTTTTCGCTGTTTATTTTTGATTTCATTGGCAGGTTTCATTTTTTTGTTTTTTACATTTTCCAAAGGTGTGCCACGCCTGATGCTCTCTCAATTCAAGAAACATGGAGAAACTCTAAAAACATATTTAGTTCTTGCAAATGAAAACGAATCCAACACTAATAGAGAAATCATTTTTTTGTTATTTGCTATCTATTAAACCATGTATTTTATATATTTTTGGATTACATAAAAAGTAATCCAAAAATATAACATTTCTTTGTATTAGACCAAAAAAAAAAACAAAAACAAAAAAAACAAATTCGGAATGATTGTAAAACATATTGCACATTTTCTCAAAGGTGTGTTTTCCTTATGTGGTTTCATTGGTGTGTCGCAGGCTTGGTATAATTTAGCTCACGTGGTCCCAGAGTTTAATGAGCGTACATGTTAAATAGGCCTGTAATAGTCTTCTGGGCGTGCACAGGCATGAGTCACAGTAACAATGTGGAGCCTGATGTGGAGCACTTATTACTACCAGATGAGTTTACAAACTGCTGCTCTAAAGCTGTGCCTCCCCTCTCTGACCTTAAATCTCAGTTTAGCAAAAACAACCAAGCTGAGAGTGCTAGAAAAGAGAAGAAAAAAACCTGCATGGATGGACAGAGCGAAAACAGGCTATGTGGAATAAACGTGGCTGTTTTTAGGTGCTCTCCATATTCGTCTGACTCTGCAATGTGTGTAGTCGAAGGTGGAGCTGAAATAGCGGTTGCCAGGGCAACAGATCGGCTTAGTGCATTGAGCTGACTGGAGGCTCGCGGTTGGTTGGCTGGCTCAGGAAGACGATGGACCTGAGCAGATGCATCTCTCCGTAAACAACCATCTGTCATACGCTGCAGCAGCACGGGAGCTGCCTGCAGAGATGAACAATGGTGACTCATTAGTATTTAGTGGAAAATACGAGGGGGAAATAACTGTTGTAGTAGACTCATTAAAGTTCTTAATTTAAAGGGATCATTTGAAAGTTTTTGGAAAAAGTAATAAAACTCCAACAGACCCTTGAAAACCTACTGATGCAAATGTGAATCAAAGCACTTTGGCTCCAAAATTACCTACATTTAGCATCAACATTAAAGCAAAAACACAAAACATTTCATAATAGTGTTTTGGCACAAAAAAAGTTCATTTTTCAAGATCCATTCCAATGAAAATGGTATTCTTTTTGTTTTTAATAAACACGTTCTTGTGGCATTTCTCTGATGATGGAGGACAAGTACAGTGAATAAAGAAGATTTAAAGCTTAAAATTGCGTTTCTGGGCATTTCTGAATCAAATTGCTGTGAATTATGAGCAGTCAAAAAAAAATGCCATTTGAAAAAGCCTGTAGATGCTACACAGGTGCCAAAGCCTCTGGGCTGCAAGCTCCCAGTTCCACTCTATCCTGATACTTCCACGTGCAGACAAATAGATCCATGTACATCTTTGTTTTCCTCATCCAAGATGGTATCCAATTCAATTCAGTTTTATTCATATAGCCCAATGTTACAACCCAGTTGTCTCAACAGGGTTCACTAGTTGTACAAAAAATAAAATCAGTAATATCTGGCTAAAAACTGTACGGCTGGATAACTGATATTTCTCGCCATTTTTGTTGCACGGGTAATGTTATCTTGGGATTATGAGGAGCTGTAAACTAGAAGGCAAGAGTGTAAACAAAGGGATGATGGGAAGTCAGATTTCGGCTAAAAACAGCATAATCATTATTTTTACAATAGATCAAAAGATGATTGGAGTGAGACTTTAATGCAAAGATTCATGGTTTTATTTTACAAATTCCAACTTTTGATAATTCAAATGACCAAATATGTAAATGTTTTGGAATATACATTTGAAAAAGGAATGGGTATTTAATAAAACTCAATTTCAAAAAATGAACTTTTATACTAAATTGAATCAAATTAGAAATTTAACAGTGTTGGCCACCATCATTCTAAGAAACTGATTTAAATGCTACAAAGAACTTCGTGAGTTTATTCATTAAAGTGACTCGCTTTAAATCCTGAAAAAGACTATTTACTTCACTTTTTCATTTATTTTTTTTGCCTTTGTCAAACTGCACCAGAAAAATACTTTACTGACGTCTTTCTCCAAACCAAGTCTCTAGAGCTTGTGTGGTGGTACATAACACTTATACACTCAGCCACGCTCTCTCCATAAAGAGATTATTTTGGTGACTGCTGCAGTCAGACGGCCTAAAACAAACAGATCACCATGGCTGTTCCACGGATTACTCCCAGCAGGACACACTTCCTCATGCAGTTCTTGGAAATGTTACATTTGCATCAGCTGTTCAAAGCAATGTAAAGTACTAGTTCAAAGTAGAAACCTAAACTTGTATCCATAAAGGTGTATTCACTCCAAATTGTGATGCTGTTTTTAAAAATGGTCAGGCTCAACATGAAAGGAAATTTCAGCTGGGGTTAATTTATAGGAAGCATCATTAAAAATAGTACATTTGATGGTAGTGATTATGTTTTTGGTGTGTTAGCCCACCCTTGTGCCATATGTTTTCCTCATAGGAAGGAGGCGTTTATTTCTCGTGTCTGGCTGGGATCTGAACTCAAATTGGGGGCCTCTCTGAAAAGAACAAGGGCTAAACTCTTCTGAATTGTATTTGCAACCTTTTTTTTTTAACATGAGGAGAAATTCTATCTCCTAATGGTTTTGGCTGTGTCTGTAGGTGATGAAATGTTAATGCTCACATTGCTCCTTCCAATCTCATAAAAGTCCCATCTTTTCGGACTGAAGAAACAACAATAATCCTCTGTGAAGAGCAGAGGAAATTAGCCAAACACATGGATGAAAGCACCGTGTCGGATGACGTCTTCTGTTCTGGATTTAAAGTAGCTTTCAAATGGAATGAGTTCTTTATTAGAGGGACTTGCAGAGGAGGAGGGCAGAGTTTTAACCCATAAAACTTGGTGTATTTTTGGACGTTTTTCCCTCCGAGGACGCAGAGCCTCTTCCTGTTGAGATGAAGGGGGAGCTGATGAAAAAGAGAGACAGAAAACAACAGAGGGATGATTGAGAAAACAGTAAATGTTGCATGAAATGAGGGAGAAGAAAGAAGAGTGGAGCACATTGACAAACCAGGGATAAGGTTAAGAATCAGAACAGGAAGGAAAATAAAAAAGCGCAGTCTGGAGCTCATCTATTATAGATCAGACGAAGCCCATCCCCCTTTCACCCCTCTTCCTTTGGCCTCCTTTGACTACCTCTACTTTTTGGTATTTTGATTAACATTTAAAATGATGAATTATTGTTTTGTTTAAAAATTTCCTACAGCTACACCAACTACAGCTGATGTCCAATCAGTCTGACGATGTTGATCTTAAAGCTTTTTCCTTTAAACTCCAATCAGAACTTTCTATACTTTGAATTCCTTTTGGATCTCAGTGGCTGCAAAACTCCAGGGCACTTTTTTCTCCCAAAGTCATAGACAAGTGTCGGCACGGGACTCTAGTAGAAACTCAAAACTGAATTGATTATTGATTTAAAAGTAAAAGTGATTATCTTCACGTTATCCAGCACATGTCCAATCTTAGTAGCAGAAAATAGTAAGTTATTGTGCAGCTTCTTTAAAGAAAGTTCCATTGTTTTTTTGGGGGGGAAAAGACAGGTCACAAAGGGATGTAATTGTTAGAAATAGAAATCCCATTTTACAAATCTACAGATGAGACGAGTTAGAACATTTTGAGGACTCTCAGCTCACAGAGATTTTTGGAATTTTTGGAGTGGGTCTTTTTTAAAGACTCACTCCAATGACTTTTGTGTATTTTGTGTTTTTAACATGTTTGAGTGGCATTTTTCTTATGAGGGAGGACATATAGAAAGAAAATTAAGCTTCAAATTGCATTTCTGAGTATTTCTTTATTCAAATTGTTGTGAATCAGGATGAGATGAACAAATGCCGTTGGAAAAAGATTGTATTTGTGATGTACAAGCTACAGCTAGTGGGCAACAAGCTCCCCGTTCCGCTCCATTCTGATGTATCCACTTGTAGACGACTAGATCCATGTACGTCTTGGTTTTCCTCATCTGAGCTGGTATCTGGCTCCAAAACTGTGGGACTGGATGGCTCTTGCCGTTTTTCTTGAATCTGTGAGGTTGGGGGTTTGATGCGCTGTAAGTTAGCGGCAGAGAGTGAAAGCAGATTGATGATTGGAAATTGGGGAAAGCTCACTCCACGCCAACAGTTCCGCCCACAACTCGGTGAATTTCTAACGAACTGCTGCTGCTCTACAGAAACTTTGTCCTAGAAAACAACACATGTTTCTGGGGATTTTTTTGGCCGAAAATGGCATCACTAAAAGACCACTGGGAATGCTTTAATAATAGATCAAAGGATGATCAGAGAGGAACTTGAGAACCTCACAACTCAAAGCTGTGAGATGATTCCAGTGGGCATCACATCAGAGCTGAGGTACAGCGGCCATCCTCTACAATTGAAAAACTGCAGATTTGGTTTCCGCTCTGCGCACTCATGTGTTGAAGTGCCCTCAGACGAGACACTGAACCCCCCATTTCCCCTTGGATGGCAGCTCTGCCACCATCGAGTGTAAACGTGTTTGTGAATTTGTTCAAACCTCCATTTTTGGGTCTTGGTTTAGTTTTGGTTCTTTATATGATTTGAACAACAAATCTGAAAAAAAAAAAATAACGTATAATAATCTATAAAGTAGCAATGAAGAAAAAATATTTCAGTTTTCTTATACTAGGCCTAATGTAATAAAACAATAATAGTAATTCCTACTTAAATTTAGCACAACACACACGTTTGACTCCTTCAGTGTAAACATACAGTTTTTACATACATGCATGCAGTAGGGATTCACTTTCCCCATGATTCAGTTCTATGGTGTAACATAGGGCTGCATGATATGAGGAAAACTCGCGATATGCAATATTAGTTATCAATATTGCGATGACGATATAACTTGCGATAAATGAAGAAATAGTAAAAACAACAAAACATTTCCATTTCACTGCCAAAGTTTAATTTAAATAAGAATCAAAATACCTTAAATTATTCTTCAACAAACCCGCATCTAATTAGGAGGGCCACATATAACATAAAAGCTCCATCTGATTGGTCAATAACGTAAAGTGCTCCATCTGATTGGTCAAATTATTCAATTCATTAAATAGTTTAAGTTGCCTTAAGTTTGTTTTAGCACATTTAAGGTTTACCATTTATTGCGACTTTTGCGATATGGACATTGCACAGCTTGAAATCGCGATAATGATAAATTTACCAATTAATTGTGCAGGTCTAGTGTAACATAAGGTTCCATTTTAAACTGAGAATTGTGGCATCCCTATTGTAAATGAGTGATGGGTCTGTGACTATAAAGCGCTTTGGGGTTTGAGGAAAGAAGAAAGGTACTATTACCATCTAGCTCTGGTCGTGGCACATATGTCTGTAATATGAGATGTCATGGCTAACAAAGTACTTGTGCCCTTTGGTGATGGTGTGTTTACTCAATCTTCTAGTTAATTTTTCTCCCCAAGCACCTGCTCCTGTCAGGGTTTCCACGACAACTGAAATTACTCAGAGGCGCAACTTTATCCTTGACGCTGCTGCCGGTCACCAAACAAATCACTATCGATGAGCTGTCATAAAACGCAGCGGTTTCTGTCAGCTGACGGATGAGTTTTGTCGGCAGCAGATAAGTCGTCGTCACCTCTGCTGCTTTCCTGAAGCATTTCAGATGTTTTATTTTTACAAATTTAATCATAGAACTCTTTTTAAGCATTCAAAACATTGCCAAAACAGAATGCATCATTGAAGTCTGTGCCTTTTTTAAAAGAATAAGTGTTTTAAAAAATGCATCTTGACAGAAAAAGTTAAGTGTGGTCTTGAAATCATTAGGCAGACTTCAGCATTTAAGAGTAGCCTGACTGCCAGATGTGCATTGGATTATGTGTGTGTAGCCTGTTAGTAACGAATGAAGTCACTGGCTTTGCTGCAGAAGTACATCAAACACTGTGAGAGAGAAACAAAAAAAGCATACAAAAAAACAGGAATGGGTAGCAAATCTTGAACAATCACCCACATCTTGAAGAGATTGGTTTCATGCATTGTTTGTGGTCAAGAAAAAAAAAAAGAACATGGAAATATCTAAATCTGGGCACAGGTAAAGGTTTTAAACAAAACCAGATCCCTCAAACCTTTTAGCGCACGCACTGTGAAAAAAACTCTCCAAAAAGTTATTTTTGTCATTGTGGAAAAAGAAATTCTTTGTTGTCACAGAAAACCGGAGAGCTATTAATCTTCAGGTAACAGATAATCAAAAGGATGTCTGGACTGTAACTCATGCTTTGTCATTTTTGAAAAAAGTCTTTTTTTTTCAGGCAAGAATGTGAGTTTACTTCCCCGTCTTGGGCTTGTGTGTTTGTTTGTTTTTTTCATTTTCTTTTCCGTACTTAAGCAAATAGCCTTAAAAAACAAAACTACAAATACCAACGCCTGCTGTTTTCCTGCAGGTGAGCCGGAGTTTAAGTACATTGCCAACATGCACGGCAATGAGGCAGTGGGGAGAGAGCTGCTCATCTACCTGGCCCAGTATCTCTGCAACCAGTATCAACAAGGCAACGAGACCATCATCGACCTCATCCACAACACCCGCATCCACCTGATGCCCTCCATGAACCCCGATGGCTTTGAGAAGGCGGCGTCACAGGTAATCAGTGGGTTTGTGACTGCCTCTGCTATCTGCGCTCAGGAACGGCGGGCGGCCTGTGTCCTGTAACTTTTGGCTTTTCGTTCTGCTGCTCAGCCTGGAGAGATCAAGGACTGGTTTGTGGGGCGCAGTAATGCGCAGGGGATCGACCTGAACAGGAACTTCCCTGACCTGGACCGCATCGTCTACATCAACGAGCGAGAGGGCGGAGCCAACCACCACCTTCTACAGAACATGAAAAAGGCCGTGGATGAAAACCCAAAGGTGCACCAACACAGTGAGACTAAATGATACGGCTGATTTCATTGTCTTTACACCTAAATAAATATAAAAAATGATTGTATATCATATATTGTACGGTAATCATAAAAATGTTTCTTCTTCAGCTGGCTCCAGAGACCAAGGCAGTAATCCACTGGATCATGGACATCCCCTTTGTCCTCTCTGCAAACCTGCATGGAGGAGATGTTGTAGCCAACTATCCATATGATGAAACCAGAACTGGTACGCACTCAGACCAACGGATATCAAACACAGTCTGTTTCTTGTTTAAAATAGTAATTTCTATGTAAACAGCTGTTTCCCTATCTGTTTAAATATGTAAACAACTTTGAAGGATGTTTGTTTCGTTTTGTGGATTCAAATTATTTTTTTTTTTTAATTTGAACCACATGCAAATTGTTTTGCTCTGAAAAGCCTTCCCAGTGTTATTAGTAAGCAAACTGCATGCATCAACAAGGTGCAATGCTAATGTGCTCCAGCTGTAGCGGCTTTGATTTTGCTTATTGATTAACGATTTTTTGCATTCGTTTGTTCTCTTTCCTCCTCCCTGAAGGATCCACCCACGAGTACAGTGCTAGTCCAGATGATGTGACCTTCAAGTCTCTGGCTAAAGCATATTCCATGTACAACCCTGTCATGTCTGACCCTCAGCGGCCCCCCTGCCGGAAGAATGACGACGACTCCAGCTTCAAGGATGGCATCACTAATGGCGGAGCGTGGTACAGTGTGCCTGGAGGTGATAAAAACACTTCATCCTCTTCATCGGAGGGATACATATATATATATATATATATACAGTGGTGGACAAAATTGTTAGTACCCCTCAGTTAAAGAAAGAAAGTCCACAATTCTCACTGAAATGACTTGAAACGTTCAAAAGTAACAATAAATTAAAATTTATTGAAAATGAAATAAACAAAATCAGCCATTACATTTGAGTTGTTGATTAACAGAAATATTAAAAAAAAAAAAAAACTAATCAAATAGGGCTGGACAAAAATGATGGTACCTCCATAAAAGACTGAGAACTAATTGCCCAGGGGGTCATGATGAACTCAGGTATGTCCTTTAATTGACATCACAGCTGTTTTCAAACCCATAATCAGTCAGTCTGCCTATTTAAAGGGAGACAAATAGTCACGTTGCTGTTTGGTGAAAAGGTGTGAACCACACTGAACTTGGACAACAGAAAGCGAAGGAGAGAATTGTCCCAGGATGTTAGAAACAAAATTATAGACAACCATCGTAAAGGTAAAGGCTATAAAACCATCCCTAAGCAGCTTGAAGTTCCTGTGACGACAGGGGCACATATTATTCAGAAGTTTAAGACTCACGGGACAGTAGCCAACCTCTCTGGACGTGACCGGAAAAGGAAAATTGATGACTAATTGAGGAGACGGATAGTTGGAACTGTATCCAAAGAGCCCAGAACAACCTCCAAAGACATTAAAGGTGAAATCCTAGATCAAAGTACATCAGTGTCAGATCGCACCATTCGTCGTTGTTTGAGCCAGAACCAGACTGGAATTTGCAAAACCCAGTTGTATTTTTAGTCGGCTTGAGTAATTTCAAAGTACTACATTTAAGTTTTAAAATACTGTTTCAAGTTCAGTAGCTTCCTCATCTTGTAAGTGTGTGGCCAAAATGGCAAGTTCTTGTTTTCTTCAGATTAAAAGCACCTAGAGATGACCTACGTCGGCAGAGAGGGCATGTTCAAAACTACAGCGGAAAAAGGGAAAAAAATCCCTCACTGAGATAATAAAACTAGTGACAAATAATCACATTTATTCCATTTTGGCATTTTAGATTCATTTTTAAACTTAAAGTAAGAAGTGAATGAAAGAAATAAGTGTTAATTCACTAAATGAGAAGGCTGTTCAGTGACATTTCGAGGCTCTTATTCTCGTAAGGAGCAAAGTTTCGATTAACTCCATTATATATTTGGTATTATGAGACATTAGCTTGTATTTCTCCATCTTAAATATGTCTACATATATGGTTGATTAGCTCCGGACAGAAACTAATGTAGTAAAATCCATTACAATTAGGGGGGTTTTTGAAAACAGCAAATATGGTGTTTAGATTTTTTTTCAGTGACCCTTTGCTCTAAAATCAAAAGGGTTGTTCCTGCAAATCTTTTATTAAGGCTTTCTGCTGTCTCTTTCATTGCCCCCCCACCACCCCACCCCCAGGTATGCAAGACTTCAATTACCTCAGCAGCAACTGCTTTGAGATCACTCTGGAGCTCAGCTGCGACAAGTTCCCCAGTGAAGACACGCTGAAGACCTACTGGGAGCAGAACCGCAACTCCCTTGTCAACTACATCGAGCAGGTCAGCAGAAATCCGGAAGTTTAAACAGCTCGTGTGTTTTTTGTGAATGAAAATGACAATTGAGGGATAAGCCTCCATGTGTCAAAGACAGTGTGTGTAACACTGAATTATCTTGATTTTTCTATAACTTTTACAGTATTTACCTTGAGTTAAGCAGCTACATGATATCTAATACTAATTGACAATTATACAAGTAAGATATCCTTAATTTTTAAGCAAAAATAAATGTTCTGCTGCTAGATTATGAAGCCTTATCTGTATTTTACAGTTGATACTGGGTTTTCATGATTTCGCATTTCAACATTTAACCACAGACAGAATGAAAAACAGTACGCCTGTGTATCACTGGCAAAACACTAGACCGGCTTGATTTCATTTTATATTTTGATCCAACAAATAATGATTCAAATTTAAAATTTGCATTTAAAAACAATTTCGTTTGGGTATGGTAAAAACTTTACATAACTAGTGATATAAGTAAACAAAAGAGTAACTTTGCTTAACAAAATCTATTGAAAGGTGTTGGTTGAGAAAAATACTGAAGAAAATTGATGAATAGTTTATTTAGTCAGTACTTTTAATAAATGAAGCATCTTTTAATCCATCTTTTAATGTCACAATTCTGTAACCCAAATTATATCACACATCATTTTCTACCCCAAGTGTAACAGTAATTCTACTTGTGTGTGTCTGTTTGTGTGTCCAGGTTCACCGTGGCGTGAAGGGCTTTGTCCGTGATCTGCAGGGAAACCCCATTTCCAATGCCACCATCTCTGTGGAGGGCATTGACCATGACATCACCTCAGGTATTACCATTCAGAGGAAAATTCCCATAACCCCTGACACCACTGCAAACTCCACAATGGTGTCTGCTTTCTTGTAAAATAATTAACGTTTCAGTGGCTCCCTCTTGTGGACACAGCTGATACTACATTCTCTCAGTCGAGTTCCTTTGCACAATACAGTAAATTCTAAGTATTATTGTACATGAAACCCAAGCAATGATCAACTCCTTGTATGTCTTTTTCCAAAGTTGAGCAGCATGTAATGTTTATATTGCAGCCAAAGATGGAGACTACTGGCGCATTTTGGCTCCAGGAAACTACAAAGTAGCAGCCACTGCACCAGGATACCTGACTGTCATCAAGAAGGTGGCTGTCCCCTACAGCCCTGCAGCTCGGGTAAGACACACACAGACAACAGATCTAACAAACAGTAACTTAAACCGTCCAACATGAGAACAGATATGATCTATGGGCAGTTTATGCATAAAACTTTAAAACACAGAAGGATGAACAAACGTATGAATCCCAGTAATTGCATGCATAAGCAAAAGTTAACATTTCCTACATTTTATTTAAGAAGCAAATATTTGAGTGCATCACAGGTTAAAAAAAAATTTTTTTCTGAAGTACAGACAGTACATTTCTGAATGTACTGCTTTTGCTCTCATGAATAGTAAAAAAAAAATAAGGGTAACGCTTTATAATAGGTGTCCTTAATAAACTATTTATAAGACATTAACAAGCACTTTTAATGTTGTAGTAAGCTGCTTAAACATTTATTAGCAGTTGTAAATGTCTTACAACTGACTTACAAGTTTAAATAAGCTGCTTATAAACACATTAAAAGACTCATTAATAAACTATTTATAAGACATTAACAAGCACTAGAAATGTTGTATTAAGCTGCTTATAAACTTAATACAACATTTCTAACATAAAAAAAGACATTTCTGCAGATATTTATGCAACCTAAATAAAGAATAAATAAATATTTGTAAGGAGTTAAACAGGAATGGAAATAATAATTTTATTAACCCCTTGACGCCTGAATTAATTTCTAGCTGTGAAGAAAAAAAAATCAGCTGTGTTTTTGCTTTTATGTAGATATTGAAGTAAGGACATTTTTGAGCTTAAGTGGTTTAATGCAGATTTGCATCAACAGGAGTCAAAGGGTTCATATTAAATTTAAATCTCTAAAGTTTCTCAATCAGATAATATTAGATCACAGCTGCATCAAATAGTTTTAAAAAAGTGTGCACACAATGTTACAAATGTTCATGAAGTCGTATAGTTGCCTTTTACATTTCCATGAGAAACCCTGTATTTTTTTATTGCATTTAAAATAACCATTTTTTTTTTGCTATATCAATGTTTTCCAATCTTATGCCTTCATTTGTGTTCTTTCCATGTGCACCTACAGGTAGACTTCGAGCTGGAGTCATTGATGGAGAGGAAGGAGGAGGAGCGGGAGGAGCTGATGGACTGGTGGAAGATGATGTCAGAGACACTAAACTTCTAGAGCGTCTGTCTCAACGGTCCGACCATTCGCACATCGATATAGAAAACTAATTCTGTGTGTCCGTCCACTCTAAAGAGGATATATATATATATATATATATATATATATATACAAAATATCATCTCTTTCCAGTTGTTTTTCGATCACACCTTTGATTATCTTCTTTGCCTCACAACTCCTGTAGATGGTCTGAATGTTCTGCACGCAGTGAAAACCAAGCAAGAGGCGAGCGGGTGGCGGTGTGGCTGCCGTTGACTTCCGTGGCATTGTGTTCTTTTGTTGTACACGTGATTGGTAACCATGGCACCTATCTATATAACCGGTGAATGATTGCGCAATTAGAGAAGCTGTTTACATGGCTCTGTTTATGAGAAACCATGATTTTATTTCTTCCTGTTTTAAATGTCTCTGTTTTTCCAGTCTTTAGTACACACACACACAGAGAAAGTTACTGCACACAAAACGTCTCTCCTCCTATCATCTTTAATCACAGTGTGTGAAATTATATGTTACTGTACTTTAATATAATTTAAAAATAAAGCAACAACACTATAGTTCTGATATAATCAGGGACATTAGAAACACTGTAATATAACTGTACACATTATATTGTATGCAGTCCATAAAGGCCGGCTCATTTCCCTCATCTGTTAGTGATGTTGAGATTTTTTTAAACAGCAGCACAGCTTTGAGTTTAGCACAAGAATGAATATAATATTTAATGTATTTATGACTTAGGTACAGCAAGAAATATAGCGCTTATTTGGTTCCCTTAACGCAAATAGAAACGCCATGTCAGACTGACCTCTGTATGTTCACTGCACATGCATGTAAGGAACTGTCAGAGAAATTGCTTTTTAGAGATGAATTATTGTAAAACTCTATTCTTAACCTAAAAAAATGCTGTGGATGCAGTTTAACAAAACTGGACCTCCAGAAATGAATGTACAGAGAAATAAACTTTTTAAGTGTCATGAATGGCCTGATCAATAAAATTCCCCCCTTTATGTTGTCAAACTGGTCTCAGTGCCTTTCTTTTAAGTTGAACCATTTCTATATTTATTATTGTATGCTACCATTTAAACTGTCCATTGAATTAACATACGTGTGTTGTTCATAGTGATTTTTTAAAATGATTTTTCCTTTAACTCTGTCTTCTAAACTGTTCAAAATATGTTATAAAATCTTACCAGAATAAAATTCACTGATAAAATAAAGCATTATATTGATAAAGAAACACTTTTTCTCAGTTTCAACATTTTTAGAAATGTTTAACATTGACCACTAGGTGGCAGGAAAACACCTATAAAGCAAAAAGTACTCAACTGAATTAAAGCTAGCATAATGTCTGTTTTTCAGTCTTCCTGTTTGTAAACCTGTCATACAAAAAATGCATTTCAAAAGAGACATTTGAAAGAACGTAAGTACAACATAACACCATATTTCACCTACAATTTAAGCAATTTTTAGACAACAAAGACAAGTATTGTTAACTCATTATATTGTCTCTTGCAATATAATGACTTATGTGCTATAACAACCATTTATTTTATTACAACTGCTTAAATTACCATTATTTCCATGATACTAAGGCTTTTTATTTTGTCAACTTCCCTCAAAGTTAAGTTGATCTTTTTGCTGCATGTTAGACTAACAATCTTGAGAAAAGAATCTCTTTCTCAGGCTAATAACCCTGTTTTTCAGATCATAGGGATGATCTGCCAAAAAGGAACGATTAGAAATTTGTTCTCAAATAGCTTAATGTATTTTTTGTGAAGGGTTTTCTGTGCTGGGATACAGTTTTCAGTTGAAAAAAGAAAAGAAAAACAAAACCTTCTGCAGGTTGTCCTCCCTAAAACATGAGAGAGGTCTGCAATGTTTAATATAGGAAACACTTCAACTGTGACAAATGTAAAGAAAAAAAACAGGAAATCATTATTTTCAAATAATTTATTCCTACAAAAAGTATTTAACAGCAACAAACTAGGAAGAATTCTGCCCTTTGCAGACCTGTTATTTATAGAGAGCTCTTCTATCCTCTACTTTTTTATCTGTATAAATGTCACCTGTTTATCTCTATCAAATACACTTGTCTACAATTTTAAACAGTCAGACTGCAAATTCTTCACCATTACCAAGACCAAAGAGCTGTCAAAAGGTACCAGAGACACAATTGTAAAGCTGAACAAGACTGGAATAAACCAATTTACACCTAGCATTTAGCTTGATGAGAAGAGGTTGACCTGACAATCTTCCTCCACCTGAGGCTCCATGCCAGATCTCACCTGGTGGAGTAACAGTGATCTTAAGAACAGTGAGAAAAAGACAAGGGAACTGGTCATTGACCTGAAGAGAACTGGGACCACATCTTTTTAAGTGGGTCAATTATTCAGTATCAAATTATTTTTGTTCCCCACTGTACTTATTTTTATATTATTTTTTCAGGCTTTAAGAATAAATGATAAGCCTTCTTATCTGTTCTGCTGAGACATGTTGAATTCTTCCAGCAATTCAGAAGGACCAGTGTAAGTGATCCTGGAGTTTTAACAAAAACAGATTTGTTGATATTCCTAAGCAGCTTTTCTGCAATTGGCAAATGTAAGCCAAAAACATTAAAATGTTGGAAATGTCAGAGTTGCTTTTCTTTACTTGCAGAATACTGCAATTAAAAAGACTAAATCTTATGTAAGTATCTCAGTAAATTTAGGAGTCACATGCCTCGACAGTCACATTGTAAAAATGTCAAAACTCCAAATTAATCACCCCAAGTAGAGAAACGCTTTCCCTAGCACCACACATGAGATGTGTCTCCATGCAGACATAAAGATAGAAATGCCAAGTTGTAACCTTGTTAAATGATGTTGCAGTCATCTGTATGATCAGCAAAAACAAATCATGATGTGGGAATCTTTCAAAAACTGTCCCCCCCCATTCTTTATTCCTTCATTTGGAAATTTTCCAGATGACTACAAAACCAGTTGATTCATGTCTCTCTGGTCCATTCTAAGTACTTTCTCATTACACTTAGACATGATTTTTATTGCACCTGTTTAAATCTGAAATACATCACACAAATCAGAGGACCCCAGAATCCAAAGATTCGCCACACAAAAGGCTCCATTGTTGAGATTTTTTTTTTTTGGCTTCTGAAGAAAAGTGGACAAGCTATCACTAGTTATTGAAGCTGAAATGCATTGGTTGTTCTGAATGCCTTAACTACTCACTACTTGGTGCACTATATAGTGCCTTCGCCATTTTGTAGAGTTTCTAGAAGTCTCTGTGAGCATTGATGCTCACTGAACTGGCAAATTTAGACCACAATGCAGTGCGTTTGAATGATTTATCATGTGAAAAAAAACTGTCTTTTAATTTATGTTTTACAAATCATCTATGTTTTCATCTTCAGAACACAAAGAATGATAGAAAATAGTTTTTGTAAAAGGTTCATATTTATTGGGCTTTTATTTAAGGAAATTAGTGACCTTGTATTTGTTGGAGCCGGTTTAGCTCGTGCATTCCGTCCGTGAAACCTGGGTTCGAATCCGGGCTGCTCCCTGTTCCCTTCTCTACTTCTCTGCCGGTCCCAAGCCCGGTTGCTTTGAGAAGGTTGCGTCAGGAAGGGCAGCCGGCGTAAAACATTGCCAAGTTTACCATGCGACTTGTTCGCTGTGGCGACCCCTGATGGGAAGAAAGAGAAAGAAGTGACCTTGTATTTGTTGTTCTAAACAAACACGATTTTTTAGTGATCATAGTGTCTGAATTGCTTGTAACCCTTGTGCTATCCTAGGCACTTTAACGTTGGGAGTTGGGTCATCTAGACCCACTAGACAGTGCTCTGAACCTTTTTTCTTCAATGATTTGTGAACCTCACTGGTGTCCATGGATTACATGAAATATTTCCACCTTTATCCACCTTTGTCATGGTAGGAATAACACATCAATGCAAGGGTGGGGTCATCTAAGATAGCACAGACATCCTTATAAACAAAAAAATGATACACTTCCCAGCTTGGCAAGCAGGGGGTGTAACACTACTAGAGCACTTAATTATTGATAGAAGATTCATAACACCCCAGGAACTTCAAGACAAACATGGAATAAATAACTTCTTGGAATATCAGCAACTTTAATCTATTATTACAAAAGAGTTCAAATACAAAGACAACGATTTAAGGTCACCAGAAGTAGTTACCTCTCTGATTAATGTTTCGATGAATAAAACTCTCAGCAAAATATACAAACTTTTATGTAACCTAGATAATACCATTTCAGTTCCGATGACAAAATGGGATGCAGATTTGAACAGCAGCACAGATGAAAACTTGTGGTCAGAACTTTGTCTAAACACCTTTAAACTGACAAAAAGTCCAAATATGCAGCTAATCCTTGCCTACCCGCCAATTTTAACTGCCCCTTATTCATTTAGGGCCCCTTGGTGGAGAGGGTGACTGGACATCACTGTGAGTAATCAAGAGGTGTCCTCTCAGTGCCCTACCCGCCAATTTGCCAACTGCACCCCCTTAGCACACACACCCTTTAACCCTCAAAATATACACTCCAATACAAACACACATCCATGCACACACACACTCTCACAAACACACACACACACGCACACGCATTTCACAAGGAAGGTGGGACCTCGGACCATCTGTTCCCTACCCCATCCCTGCCCTGGTAAGGGGTACTGGGCCCTTGGCAACGGCAGCTGTGTCCCCTGGGTGCTGGCTTCCTGGGCCCGGCAGTCCTCTCTCCACGCAGGGAGAGGGATCCCTGAGCTTTCTGGCAAGACACAGAGCCAGGGATTACATTACATCTGAGCCTGAGGGTGTCCGTGTCCCTGTGGTGTGGGTTCTGGTCCTTGCCCCTGAGCGCTGGGGCTCGCCCAATTTCCAACTGTGGGCGAGCCTGGACAGGCCATGTTTTACAACCCTTCCTGTGGACCCCCTCTTTCCCTGGGTGTCCTCCTCCTGGCCCCTGGGATGGCTGGCCCCTGCCTTGCTCTCTCCTGGACCAACTGTGGGCCGGTTGGGTGGCTGCCTGGAGCATGGGGCGGGTCTCTTTTGGGGGGTCCTGACTCGTACCTGGGGTTGGGGGATGCCCAGAACTCCTGGGTGGTGATGAGGCGCTCGTCTGGGGCTGTGGGCGCTCTTCTGGGACGGGGTCCCACGATGGACCCTCCTGGCGCGGCGAGTCTTGGTGTGGGGATGGCTGGGCACCCTCCATCCTTTTTACATCCCATCATCCATTTTAGAAGAACATAAACACTCACTTGAGCACAGGTTTTAGCTCACCTTTGCACAAATAGTTTGCGTGATTGAATGAAATATTTCACACTAGTTGGTTTGAATGAATAGGGATGCATGTGGGAACAGTATTTGTATTGTGTACATGTTGACATGTGAACATTTTTGGACAGGTGTGTTTATAACATTTGAGCGTGTGTGTGGACAGGCCCCGCCTTTATAGAATTGTATTGCATCTGAACCTCACTGTAATGAGTATAACCATCCAGAAACTTGCTGCTTTATGCTACTTCATAGTTTTACCCCCCCTTCTATAATCACCCTCCAATCCCCCCCTCTCTAATAACCCTCTCTCTTCTTCCCTCCTTTGGCTTCAACATGACATCGTCCATATCACGAAAGCATGGCCACTAAATTGACTTAATTTTGTTGGAGCAAGAAGTAAGTCATTTTCTATGGGTGACGCCACACTCACTTTGTTCGGTTCTCATGTACAATCAATGGTTTGGATGAATGAATAAATGATTTATGTTTATTACCCAAACATTCGTTTTGAAGCCCATTAAGATGACTATTGTTGTAAATATTGGGCTATATAAATAAAATGGAATTGAATTGAATGAAAAAAGTCTGTTTTTAATTCAAATTTTACAGGTAGAATTTTTATTAAAATATGTTTTCAAAAAGAATAATGAGAAAATCATCTGATAGAATATGAGTTGCCTTTTTCGAGTTTTTATGTTCAGTGAGGAACATTTTAGAGTCTGCAAAATTCTCTTATAGCTCTATTTTAGCTCAGAATGTAGTTTTCCCTATGGTATTGAAAATTCATTCACGTTTTCCTGTAACCCTTGTGCTATCCTAGTCACTTTACCATTGGGAGTTGGGTCATCTAGACCCAGACAGTGCGCTGAACCTTTTTTCTTCAATGATTTGTGATCTTCACTGGTGTCCATGGATTACATGAAATCTTTCCACCTTCATCCACCTTTGTCATGGTAGGAATAACATGTCAAGGTAAGGGTGGGGTCAAGATAGCACAAGGGTTAAACAACCAGTACCTTTATAAGAAAATACAACAGTAAGTTAAACTTATGTTAAAACATATCAAACCAGAGGTATTTATCCTTTCATGCACTAATGTTATTTAAAGCTGATTATTTTGCCTTTGTTCAAACTCAAAATGTAAACCTGCAGTCTCAGGTTCTCACGTGAACTGCATTAGATTAATATGTCAGTTAAAACTCTTTTAGTGAGCATTACAGTTATGTTTAGATATTTCTAGTAATAAGATTACACACATGCAACAAAAGCCAGCAATGTTTCTATAGACTAAGATTTTAATACAATTTTAATAGAGTTCTGTTGTCAGAGGTTTTGACTGGAGGTTGCTCTACTGTCTTGGCTCCACAATCAGGTTTTTCTAATTGAGCAGTCAGAAAGATCAGTATAAACTGTACCTCATAATGTCTTTGCATAAAACATTACCTTAAAAACAGAGCAAAAACACAAGGAACTATTGAAAGCCATAATGTTATGTACAAATTCTAAATATACGGTGGGTCACAAAAGTATTTATTCAGCCACCAATTGTGCAACCTTTCCCACTTAAAAATATGAGAGAGACCTGTAGTTTTCATAGTTGTTTACCTCAACCATGAGAAACAAAATGACAACTAGAGGTGAATTTCTACTGAACAACTGCTGCTCTGCAGAAACTATGACCTAGAAAAGATTTTTTGATTTTGGTTTAAACACCATAGCCATAATTAAAAGACCATTGGGAATGTTTTTAAAATAAATCAGAAGATGATCAGATTGGGACTTTAAGAAGGAGGTGGTGAGCAGATTTTGGTACGAACAACCAAAATGCATAAAGCATTATGGTAAACGCAAAATTCAACAAGCAAAGATGATAAAAAGTAGAACAGAGACTTAACAAAGCAAAAACTTTGTCAGATGATGTAATAGAAGAGTGACTCCAAAGCATTCCAACAGTTGAAACTGTGGGTTTAAATACACTTGGGACTAATTAATAGAAACAGCTGGTTAACTGGCCACTAAAGCTTGGTGAGCTCATGACAAAAGACCATTAAACCCACCCTGCACATGAAACAGCTACTACATGACCTAAAAGCACAAAACCAAGAGACATTCACTGTAAAGTCACCAATTGTATACAGTTTAAGTATTATTTTACCCTGATTATTTGAATACTTAGATTGAAAACGCCTTTCCTTCTCACCAATGACTTATATTCAATAGCGTGGTCACATGGCCCCCTCTTCTCTTCCCAAGGGCATAGTGACGCCCCCCCCCCCAGTGTTACACTTCACCGTAGACCCCTGGGAGTAATTACCTCTTATTCCAATAGACATCGCCAACGAACTGTTAAATATAATTTATTGTGGGCCAGTAAAAAATGGCTGCCTGTGGTCCACACTTTGAGTACTGCTTTTGTCAGTTTGTGATTTATTTGTTTAGTTCAAGCATTCATTGTAAACAAACAGAAAAATCAAACTGAAATATTAAAACTCATTACAGAAGAAATGAAATGCACTGGTTTAAAAAAAAAGAAAAATAATGTAAATCTGTGTGATTTCTCACCATTATACTTAGAGATGTTTGCAATGATGCACGCAATAAGGACACATTTGATTAAATAAATATGATAATAAACTAAAGTCAAGTTTGATTGGGAAGGAGTGGGAAGAAGTGAATTTATGCAGTCCCAACCCTGCTGAGTCATTTAATTTTATATTTTTCCATTGTTGTCATAATCCGGTTCTTGTCAGATCAAGTTCAGATGTTTTGTCAAGTAGTATAATAATTTGCCTTTAATCACACACATTTTTAGCTTTTCCACAGGATGTAAAACAAACGTGACCCCTACACCTGAGAGGCAGGATGGTTTCCAGACAGATTTCTTTGGAGAAAAACAAAAAAAGGGTTTTCTCCTCTAATTGGAAATGGAAACTGTTTTGCGGCTTGACTTTACATTTAATCTGGTGTGATTTTGGATTCAGAACTTTGGTTAGGAATGTAACCAGTCAGCCAGCAAGGATTATAAATGAATCCCTGTACGGAGAAAAAAGACGCTAATTGATAATGAACTGCAGAGACACAATCTGCTTTGTTTTCATGTCCAGGCAAATACAACACTTCTGTTTAACCTTCAGATGATCAGAAGTGCTTTGAAAACGGAACTATTTGGCCATATTTCCATAAAGTGCCAAAAGAGGAAACTCTACACACAGCATCACCTCATTAATAGCACTACTGCATTCTAAACCAGTGATATGATAGCGAGCATCTTCCTTTGGGGGATAAGGTGAATGCAGAACAAAATAGAAAAGTACTTTTCCAGAGTCTACAACCCTGAGGTTTAAGTTTATATTTCAACAAACATGCCAAGAAAACACAGTTAAATGTCAGTTACAAATGGCTATAAATGGAACTGCAAACAAATGGTCTGAAATGAAAAACTGTCTGTTAGGAGTCAACAAGAACTGAGATTCCTAATTGAATAATGTAATATTTTGGACTTCAGTTTGTTTCTTTCTTTTGCTCCTCTAATTAGTTCCTCCTAAAAAAGATTGTGATTATGGACATTCATTACAAATACCTTACTTTGGATCTTTGTGCTTAATATTTTTGTTTTTTTGGTCCTAAACAGAGTTCCAGGCACAAACACACACAGCAAGGATGGCACTTTTGGTCCAACTATGCAGTTGAATCAGCTGTTTTAGCATCAGATGCTAACACTGCAGATCAATGAAAACTTTGGTCTATTAGTCAAGCAGCCCTATTAGCATCTGCTATTGCATGTTTCAATCAATAGCATTGATCAAGCTGCTTTGGCATCAGGATGCAGCAGGACACAAAGTAGACCTGCTGAGGGAAAAAGGGAACCTTAATCTGATCAGAGAGCCAGTATCAGAAAATTTTTTCAAAGTGAGACTTTGCAGCTCCACAACTTTCTACGCCACTTTTAAATGGCAAATGAGAGGTGGCCAAAATAACAAACAAAATGTTAATGAATGCAGCCCAATTTGAAAAATAAATAATGGCCAAAACAAGAATGATTCTCTTTACTTTCTTTAGTGTTATACACAGTTTCCACACACTAAATGTAAGAAATAAATAAAAATAATAAAGTAACAAAAAGGGGTTTATACAAATTTCCACTCTGGTTTTTCGAAATTATATAACCTCTTTTTGTGATAGGAAAAAACCTGTCCAACACAAAAGGCCTTCAGCTCTAATCTGTTTGCTCAGTTGTTGGACAGAACAAGTTACAAAAGAAAAAAAAATGTGTTACACACAGTATAAGTAGAATTTCATCTGTACAATGTGTCCATTTTTGTGCACAATATTTGTGAAAACCAAGAAATCAATGGAATAATTTTGAATCTGTATCTTTTTTGGTATACTTTTTTTTTGGGGGCGGAAAGTGATTTTCCTATTTTTATTACACATCTTTAAGATGAGTTGAGACTTTTTGTCATATTTTATGTCTACAACAGTTTTAAACCCCTTATTTCAAGAAAAAAAAGATACATATTAGAAATAGAATATCGTGAAAAAGAAATGTTGTGTCATTAATAAAAGCAAACAAGTATTGAATCATCACACATTGATTAAAATGTTTTGAAACATACAAACAACAACAAACAACAAACTTCTTGTCAATTTGATGATTATGGTTTACAGGTATAGAAAACCTATATATTTAAGGGGAGCAACTATGCGTCCTACTGGAGGCAACTAAGCACTTAATATCCTGCCACTGACACTGACATGTAATTGGGGTAGATGGGAATTGAACAGAAGCAGACTGCTCTACATCTGATCCAAAGCTGATCATAAAACCTTCTTTTTTGGGTTAGGGTTAATGTTGTTAAATTACATTAAACTATCTTTAATTGTTATACTTCTTTTTTTTAAATCAGCCCACTGGACCTTCTGCATAACCAGTTATTTGAATGCAGTGTGTTTTCTCATCCAGCTGCATTGCTTCAGACACACAGGAGGATGTTGGGCAGGTGGGAGGCTTTGCTCTGGATCTGGGGGGAACGACCTGACAAGCCTCACAGCTCTAAGTCCTCCCTCCTGCCGTGTTTATGCCTCAGATTAGAGTACTCTTCGCCATTGATATGGTCGTTGAAGCATTTATTTGTGGTGCCTTTAAACTTTCACTTTCTGAAGAAGAAGCTGACATCATTGCTGCTTAAAGAAGTTGTCATCTACTCCTTCTAGGGGGACGCTTGCAACCATATTGTCCTTTCTGTCCTGTGGAACTGCAGGGTGAAAGGTTGAGCTCAGGGTTCAGACTGCAGCTCTGACTAAGGTTTCATGCAACTTCTAGGTCTCGAAGGCCCTGACACTATGGAAAGTCTCCTCTACATATGAGCCACTGGACCAATTTCCTTTTTCTGCTGTCTTCCAGGAACAGTTTGGACTCATCTTTTGAAAAGGACACAATTTTGGAAGGAACAACTTGGCCTATGTACATGCCCAGAATGGCTGCTGGTGCTTTGAAGGTCCTGCGGCTGTGTTGAGCCTTGAAAGTTTCTGTTGGGTGACGGCTCATCAATTTCAGAGACCTAAAAGTTTGGAGTTTGTAACGCTAACAAAATGCATTGATGGTTGACACTTTTAAAATAAAGCTGTAATTGTCCAGGAGGTCTGCCATTCTGAAATATTTTCTTTTTCTAAATCTGTTTTTGTGAATTTTTCATAAAAACAACTAAGCACTGGAACTCCACATTATATGTAGCTATTTGATGAATAAAATTGATTTAGAGCAAAACACTCAAGTATAAATCTTCTTTCTCTTTCGGCTTTTCCCATCAGGGGTCGCCACAGCGAACAAGTCGCATGGTAAACTTGGAAATGTTTTACGCCGGATGCCCTTCCTGACGCAACCTTCTCCAAGCAACCGGGCTTGGGACCGGCACAGAGGTAGAGAAGGGAACAGGGAGCAGCCCGGATTCGAACCCTGGTTTCACAGACGGAAGGCGCCGCAAACCAGCACGAGCTAAACTGGCTCCCAAAGAAAAAAAAAAAAAAACCTCAAGTATAAATAAGTCTGGTTATTTCCCTCAGTGTCTTTTTTTAGTTTGAATAAATGAAGGTAAACTTCGAATGTTGAAAGGGTCAAACGTTTATTTGGAGCATAAATACTTAAACTAGTTTGGAGTGGTGCTACTCGGTCTTTGGTAAATCCAAAGTGACATTTTCCGCTGTGATTTTGACTTTGGACTGTTTTAAAGAGGGATTTTAACATGCACGTAAAATATATAAATATCAAATGTTGGTAAAAATCTAACATCATGTTTTCCTCTCTTAAATTTCTTTATTTGTCAGATTTTGATAAATTGAAGCAACGTTTTCATCTCTTTTGATTGAAGTTGTCAAGTAATGGTGACTAGAGACGTCTCCATCATCCAGAAAATGTTCACTAGCTAAATTCCTAGTGTCATCGTACTATAAAGTACAGTATCTGACACATGAATAATTTAAATTTTGTCTCACTACTAATGCCTACTATTCTCTTTTGGATCAAACAGACACTGAAAGATATCATGTCCCTGTTGGAGTATTGGGATTTTAAATAGATATACAATGCTTTTAAACAGCTATAAAATATAGGTTTGAGGTTTATCACTCATCTTTTTAAGTTTTATATTGACATCTGGTTTTTCAGATTTTTTTCTTGTCCCCAAAGTCAAAATATTTAGTTACCTTTTTCTTGTTTTTTTAACACATGTTGAAATAAGTAATTAGATAAAACTTTTTTGATGAGTTTGGGGGAAGAAATGAAAAACAAAATCACAATTTTCACTTTTTTTGGAGAAGTTTTGTGCATGTCTTTTTCTCATCCACTGACACACACCCTTGCACACATATAAACACACGTGTGCACATACATAGATTGCTTCTCCATAAGGAAGCACATCTGCAAGGAGCAGAAGCCAAAGTAAACACTGTTGTGTTTTGTTAGTTAATGAAGAGATTACATTGACATATATACACATTACTTTTGTAGAGGTTGAGCTTTAAACTGGCTTTCAAATTATCTAACATCAGTCCAAACCAGATTTTCACCCAAAACTGTGTGTTTGTTAACAGACGGCTATGAGTACCTGCATTTTAATTTAAAAGGCCTATGTCCCCACAACACCCATTGTGTAAGCCAACACTCGCACATGCACACGGTCACACAATGCCAAATTCCTTTTGAAGTGCTATGTCAGCAAGGGGATGCTGTTCTCACTCTCACACATTTTCAGCTTTCTCTGCTTTGTCCACGAAAATGCGAATGGGAAGATTTGGTCTCCTCAGAAGTTATTCTCCATCTTTGTCTGCCACTTTTCAATTCACAAGAATCCCTCAACTCAGCAACGTTCCCTCCTTTTTATTCAACAGTCGCCCTCCGTCTTTTTGCATCAGTAAAAAGGTTAGTGAATATTTTTGGATTTAGTCTTCATAAAATCTAAAACTGCTCAAAACCCTATAGATACAGGAAGAAAATTGCAAATTATTTCATTCAAATTCACCCATCCATCTTCTATTCCTGGTTAGTCCTGTGTTGGGTCATGGGGGTTGCTGGAGTGTAACTTATCCACATGAGGCCTAAGATAGAGTACACCATGAACAGTTGGTCAGTCCATCGCAGGGCCAAACACTAAAGCAACGTTTACACTGCCCTTGAAAGTGCATGTTCAAACAAGCACTTTCAATGAAAAGTCTATGTAAATGCCTGTAAATGTGTGTTCTGAGCTTAGCGTTCTAAACGCTCACTATGCAAGTTGCTACGACCATTTTCTATGTAAAAAATGCATGCCCATTGAACACACATTGAAAGTTAAACCAATTAATAATTGCGGTTTGTACCCAACCCAATTATATGACACCAAGCCTTTCATATATCGGAATAGAGCTGTGAAAGAAAAAGCCTGGAGCAAGATTTGCCCGATATGCACCTCTTCGACATTTCACACCAAGACTCGAGCGCTAGTAAACAGTGGGAAAAGGAAGAGGACAAATGCCCCTCCCTACTTGTCCACTGTGAAGATCATAGGGTACATGGTGCATTCAAGAACCCGCATTTAGCACGTTTACCGCATTCTTGAACACACATCACATGCGTGGTGTGAACCTATACACTTTACGTTGTGAGTGGCTTGAGTAGGCAGTTTTCATAAGTATGATTGAAGTGAACATCGGTCTGTCATCTATTTTGTACCCCGCACCTAAAAAATGCAGGAAAAAACTAGGTCACGTGAAAAAAGTTAACAAGCAAGCTCTTCCATCAATAGTTTTTTCTCCCCTGGTGGCAAAATGCACATCACAGAATGACACCGGAAGGATTCATCATACTCAAATGTGAAAGAGGAGTTCAGGGAGCATGGGATGTAATTTTCATGCATGGGTTATCAGCTTTACAGAGAAAAGGTCTGGCCAACTTCATGCGCAAACTAACTTTCTCATCAGCAGTACAAACTATTGATAAAATAATTACAAATATACCACCTTGGGGAAAATTAAAAAGAAAGAATTTCAGTAGCTATACAAAAACTGTGTTTAAATCAAAGGTAAAGGTGCCCTAAAAGCATCAATATATGAGGGGAACTTTACTCTGTGATTTAATTGGTTGGGGTCCTGAACCTTTGTTTTTACTTCTATAAAGGTCATAACTTTACCTTGACACATGCGTTCAGCAGCTTCTAAAATCCCACTATCTTTTGAAACAGAGAAGTTTTTCTTTACATCGGCCAGTTGCACTTTAGTGGAGTTGGCACCAATGCTCTTTCTGCCACGGCTTCCTGCAGACGGTGGGCCTATGGGAGGGTGATCCCACATAATCTTATGTCAGACTGGATATTGTTGCTTTTATTGATTCCATGCGGCATTTGAACTGCTCTTACTCTGGCATGTGACCTAAGACCTGTCTGCTTTGGGGAGACTCCACCAGGGGCATTTACACCAAATAGAATAGCACCTACAATCACCCAAGTTCTCACACACCCCCCACCTCGATACGGTGGTGGAGGATAAAGCTTACTTTTGTTATAAGTGCTGGTAACTTAAAATTGATCTGAAAACACAACTATTCTGACATTATTCAGAACTTTGGAAACCAACCTGCATTTTTTTTTTTAATATTTGAATTCTAGGACTTATACTTGATGTTGCTAGAGATAGGCCTACTAATAGAAATAGAAGGGGCAGAGACATGAAAGGTTTGTAATATCAGACCACTAATACACCATATTTATTTGGGGTATATATTAGATTCAGTGGCACTACGGTCCGTGCAAAATCTTTGTAGTTGCCCTCCATGCTGCTGCTCTCCCACTTGCCATCTTTTAACGAGAAACATGCATCCTGCTTTCATTCTTCTTCTCCCATGATGGCAAATTCTGCTGGCACCAACATGAAAGCATTCTGTGTTACCACTCTTCCTTTGCGGCCATTATCATGAATGCGAGCCACAAACTGGCACGTGCACACCTACACAATCACGCCCACATGCACGAACACATCAGAGGCAGTGAAAGAGAGATGAAGGTGCAGAATCAGAGTCGTGAGAGGTGCACAGAAGAGGAAATAAGAACTGCAAGGAAAGAATGGCACTCACGGCTTGGCATTTCAACAGAGGATTTCCTCTCTGTGTCTTGTCTTCCCTCCGCTCTCTCTGTTTACCGAAGGAGAGACGGCTTCACACAGCTTTAATGTGTGAATGGTATGTTGATGGCTTTTGCCTTGTACGCAAGTGATAACGACTCTCACTAACAATAAACCTGACCCTCAAAGTTGAAGTCACTCATTTTTTCTCGCTTGTGCCAATATTTAGTGATACCATTAAAATAATATACCACCCCCACCACCCCTGGCTTTTTTCAAACCGCACTGTGTTCCTCCCAACACTTTTAAAGAAATGTATGTGCCTCAAAGTTAAAGGAAATTAGACCACGTTGACATTTTTCCAACTATACTGAACAATATTAACGTGTTATCACCTTCTGTTGTGCCCTGCATGGTGTCAGCAGACTGTCTTCCTGAGGCAGGTGATGGATTTCTTGGGCCACATATTTGCTCCCTCTAGGGGAAGTTCATGAAACACTTAAGACACTATCATAGTCAGCAGACTTGAGAGAAACATGTTTTTTCATCACAAACTTATCTTTCTTGACTTCAATCTCCCTCTCTCCCTGCACTTAAGTTGTTTTTTTTAGTCTGCTGGCTTAACATTATTTTTGACTTATTTGCTAATCAATGAAAACATTAGAATAACAAAATTCTAACCAAAATAAAGGGTTCAGTTGTTCTTGAGGGTTAATTCTGCGCACAAAAAACGTTGCCGTTTGGTTCATTTGGAAACAGTCTGTTTGCAGTGAGGCTGTAACTTGCTCATTTTTAAGCAATCAAATAGCAAAACAACAGAAAAATACAATAATGCTTCAATTAGCAGTCTTTCATGTGGAATCCCTTTTTAACCCTTCTCAAAGATTTAACAAAGCTTAATGTGACTTCTTAAGGTCAAGTCAAATCATTTGGAAAGTTTGCATTAGCTGCATTAAATCATTTTAATGTACAAAAGCAGTGTTGAGCACTATTCACCAATGACGTCCTTCTGCACCCACGCTCTAAAGGGTTTTGCATTGCTCCACTGATACATGTTATGTGAGACTTTTCTATTTCAGGATGATCCAGAGTTACTTTTCTTAAATTGAAGCAAACATTTAGCGTAAAAGGAAACTTTGATGACTGCATAATTTCCATAAGGTGATAGTACCTAAATTGACCACTGACCAGGAAGAAAAAAATCACAAGAAATAGGCTTTTACCACCAGTCCAGGACTTTCATATCCAAAAGCATTTAAGATGAAGTAAATCTTAAACATATGAGTGGGTGTAAATATGTTTGGCAAATATACACTCATGGGCCTCTTTATTATTTATTTTATTTTATTTATTATTTATGCCCCTTGCTGATACCGGGATGGACCCCTTGTTCCATTTCAGAACCACTTTAATCCTTGGTGGCATATATTCAACAAGGTTCTGGAAACATTCCTCAGAGTTTGGTCCATATTGACATGACAGCATCACGCAATTGCTGCAGATCTGTCGGCTGCACATCCATGATACCAATCTCCCGTTTCACCACATCCCATACTCAGCTAGGCTGTGGCTTTGTAACCATGCTCAATTGGTACTAAGGAGCCCAAAGTTTGCCAAACAAACATCCCCCACACCATTACAGGAGCAGTCTGAACCACTGGTACAAGGCAGGATGTTGATGCCAAATTCTGACCCCACCATCTGAATGTTGCAGGAGAAATGGAGACTTATCAGACCAGACAACGTTTTTTTTTTATCTTCTATTGTCGAGTGGCACCAGGTGTGATCTTCTGCTGCTGTAGCCCACCTGCCCATCTTCTGTCTACATACCTTAATGCATTGAGTTGCTGCCATGTGATTGGCTGATTAGAAATTAGGGTAAATGAGGCAATTGGACAGGTGTGCATAAAAAAGTGCCCAGTAAGTTTAAAATTAATTAAAAGTGAACCTTCACTTTTCTGATTTTCTACTACATATTCATCAATAATAGGATCAATGTTTAGCTAAAAGCAAAGGTCATGGTAACATGTTTATGTTCATGATGTGGGACACATGTTCCATGGATGCCTTAGTTTCTGCTTCCTGTTTTATTTTGAAGGTTTCTTTCTGCATGTCTTAGTTTTGACCTTCACACCGAAGGACCTCAGTCTCCTCAGGAGATGGAGGCGACTCTGACTCTTCTTATGCAGGATCCTTGTGTTGTCTGTTTATTGTTGATGTGAACACCCAGGTACTTGTACACATCCACCCTCTCATTTTCCAGTCCCTGAATGACCACTGGAGGAGACTGAGAAGCCTTTTTGCGGAAGTCAACCACCATCTCCTTTGTTTTGGTGGCATTGATGTGAAGGTGATTGAGGACACACCAGTCCACAAAGTCCTTGATCACCTTCTTATATTCCAGATCATTTCCCTCTGACACACGTCCAACAATGGCTGTCATCGGAGAAATTCTAGAAATGGCAGGTGTTTGAGTCATAGTGGAAGTCAGATGTGTAGAGTGTGTCCCTTGTGGAGCCCCGAACTGCAGGCCACCTGGGAAGACACACAGTCTTGGAGCCTCACATACTGTGGTCCGTTGGTGAGGTAGTCAATAATCCATGCAGTCAGCTGTTTGTTGGCCATCAAAAAGGCCAGTTTTTATGCTCAAACAGCAAATTTGTCATGCGGCTAAGGAGAGGCAGTTGACGGCGATACCACCATGCACTTTCAACAGCTCCTCTTAAATAACTTACTGTTTGTTTTCCTACCACACTTCAAAATCTCTTTACCTTTCTTCAGACTTTGGCAGTTAACACATTTAAAAAGTGTAATCTATTGACAAGACAATATATCTAAATCTGGTATTAATTAGCATTGTATAAATATGCATTCCTGTTGTTTCCTTCTTAGAAATCTAACTTAACGTAAAAACGAATTAGCAACTCCTTACAGTCATTTAGCAACCCCTAAGGTACTGCACAGAAAAAATCCTGGAGGTGGCTATGGCTGTCATCCATGCATGTCCTTGTGCCATGCTTATATACTGATTCAAGACATGTCCAACCTGCTGACCGAGAACATTGATGAGCCGTTTTAACTGCTCTTCTTTTGTAAATAGGCTTCTCACTGCACTGCCACACTTTTGAGACCTGTCGGTACAGCGTCTGCTTGAACAGCTTTACAGACAGCACCCTATCTACGGTAGTTATTATCCTAACTGCTGTGAGAACAGCATTGTAATAAGACAAGTAATAATAAATAAAATATGTAACATAAGACACTTTAGTCTACTTCAAGTTAAGGAGAAAAGTTTTTCTGAAGAAATTGGGTGATGTGTTTTCATAAACACACGTGAGGAAACAAATACACTTGTCTTTAAATGTTTTAAAGAATCATTTACATTGTCACTGGATGATTTTGTAGCTGCAACATTCATTAAGATAAATACATTTTAAATGATGGTAACTCATTGGTTTACTCAACTCAATGCCCTTGGATAAGCGTTCCTCCTAAATTTGAAGTGCTTTTAAACTTTGGTGGAGTTCAGACTACTGCACATAGATTTAACATGGAAATGTGTTTGAGGAAAACAAAGTTAATAATATTGCTCCTGCAGTAGCTGCAGCGCTCAGCTCTTGGCAAAATCTCAAGGGGCTGCTACTTAGTTTAAGGGTTTCTCTCTTGATATTTGTATGTGCATTTGGAAACAAGCGAGTGCGGTTTCGGGAATGTGGCGGTGGACAGAGTGCTGGGTTAAAATGCTGGCGAGGTACTTTCAGAGTTTGGAGACACGCTGATCAATACATGCTTTAAATAGGGACACAAATACCTGCACACAGCACTTATTTCAATGACTGGATCCTTTTTAAGGAAAGGAAGCAATTGCTGAGCAGATTGGCTGGGTTGCAACCTTGAAAAGATACTTTTGCACTTGTGTGCACAGAGTGTATGTTTTAACACAAAATTTCCAAAAGCTTAGTTATTTATTTTAAAAAACTTAATTCCAGCTAAAGGTAAATTTAAAAAGCAACTAATTATTGTGCAGCAAAGTATACTGAGAAACAGAGTCTGACAGTTCTTTTTGAAGTTCATGTTTGTGGTTGAATTGTGTAGTTTTGAATCTTTCATGGCCTTACTATTCTTTGTTCACCCTTGAAAATGAAAAAGTGAAACTAAAGACTGTTTATTGTTAAATCATCATCATTCTAAACTAGCTACAGTCCCATCTTTGCTATGATCGGATTTATCTTGAGGTTTTGGCTCACATTATTACCTTGTAATTTTTCGCAATTTGTAGATAGAATTGTATTTTACACATAAACAAAAGGTTATTGAAACTTACAGTATAAAATTACAATTAAAAAATGGTCGTAATAACTTGAAATGAACGATTTTGGCGTTTATGAAGTTGTGAGTCTATTATACACAATGATTAGCTTATTTCTCACATGACATATAACATGTCATTTGTTGATATCTTGTGATGCAGTTAATTTTTTATTATATAATCTAAATATTGACAATCAAAATAAAAGCTAGGTCACAAAAGTCATAAATTAAATCAAATAAATAGGTTTAAAGTAGTTATTCATGATTGTTATAAAGATAAAGGTGATAGATATGAGATGGGAAAATAAAACATTTTCAAATAAAACAGAAATTGATGTAAATGACTTCCAAAAAAGTGTCTTTCTGTGGGTATTTTAATATCTATTGATTTAAAAAAATCAATAGATATTTTAGGTGGGTTTTGTTGCTGACAGCCAATAACTTTTTGAGTTTAAGTTAAGTTGGGATTTGTAACTTAGCTAAAATTTGGTGCAAAAACTATAGTGTTTCAGATTCAGCCTTAAGCTTTGTAAATTTGCCTGGAACTTTGTTTTATCAACAAGTACTTATTAGGCTAATAACACTTGGTTTCTGCTGTGCCTTTCTGTTATGCTAATTAAAAGGTGTGGACGTGTTAACATGCTAATTCCAAAAGAGGCCTTTTACCAGTTTCACTTCATTCCAAGAGAAACTGCTGAATGCCAAGCTTTTGCATTTGGAGTGATGTCATGATACAAATATAAATTTGCAAAATAACAAAAGTAGCTTGAAAAAACCTTCTAGAAATAACCTTGAGGATAGTTTCCTTTAGTTTAGTTTGTTTGGGGTAAAAGGTTTTTTGGTTCATGTTTTGTTTTCAGGATTCGTTTTTAGCTGTCCCCTTTCTTTATAGTCTTAGTCAATGTATTTAAGGTCAACCTTTGCACAACTGTCTTTTTTTTTATTAATTTCAATAATCCTATTAGACACTGAACCCCACATTTTTCCTGATGGCTATACTGCAGGTTTGCACCAGTGCAGGGTCATGTTCACACTAGGCTCTTTTTGTGCGTTCAAGCAGCCACTTCCAATGAAAAGTCTATGTAAATGCGCATAAACATATGTTTCGGGCTTCCGCGTTCAAAACTCTTGCCGGGCTCCATGAACAAAACACAAAGCCAATGAACCTGCATTGAAAATTGAATAAGTTGAACTTTGACCAGTCAAGGACTGGAATTTGGCAATGACATATGAGTAGCGTCCCTTGAAATTCACTGCAGTGCCAATCCTTTGAAACATGATCATAGATGAGAAGTGAATAAATGCAGGTTGTGCCTGGCCAGAATTATATGACATCAAGTCTTTCATATATAAATTGACAAGAGCTGGGAAAGAAAAAAACTTGCAAGATTCACTAAATCTCCAACGCTTTAACATTTAGCCCGAAACCTTTTCCAATAAGTCCATGTACTAGTTTCGGATAACAACAGTGTGAACACCATGTGCTAAAAGCGCGTTCTACAACCTGCATTTAGCAGATTCTTGACACGTGTGATCGTGGCATAAGTCAGCGGAGTCTCAATCATTGTATGTAGCTTGGGTGAATGGGACTATAACTGTAAAGCTCTTTGAGCCTTAAATCGAAAATTGTTATTTAGTTTTGACATTAAACACCTTTTTCAAGATAATTTAATAAACCTTTAAATTCCCTCCGCAAACCCCGTGTCATGCAAATTTGGTTCCTTAACTCCTCCAAATAACCTGTAAAACATGGAATCAGCCAAACAAAAGTGATTATAAGTGTTATTCCTATTCTGACACAAAAAATGTATATTTTTCATTTAATAAATGTTATTTCATCCCACCACACAGCAATGCAGCTTTGCAGTAGGAACAGTAAGTTTGTTGTCTGTTTCAAATGCCTCCTTAACATGTCTGAGTGTTTAAGGTGTTTTACTAATTTGATCATCCATATAAAAATGCATTGATATTAAGAAATTAAAAGTCATCATAGCAAAATGTGGATTCTATATATTTCCTCTTAAAGCTACTCAGTAATGAAGTGAAAAATCTGGGGAAACATGTAAAAATAACTGAGGACATTGAATCATTTCTGTGTCTCCTGAATATGGAATTGCAACAACTTTTCCATTCTTTGAACCCTAAAACCATGTCCTATGATTACACGGCTTCAGTCAAATATTTGAGGTGAGAACATTACGCACTTGTTTATAAATCTTTATTACATTTTACGTACACAATAGGTCGTTTAAGGAGCAAGGGTCATGGGTGTGTTGCCCTAAACTGAATGAACTCCCATCCCGTGTGTGAGTGGTCTCCAGGGGATTTGTGTCCGCGGCTGCGGGCGCGTGCAGTGGACAGCTTGCTGCTGGATTGATAGCGTGACGTCAGCGCGCCGCTACCTCTCCCCAAGGGCAGGATTAGTCCCGAGCCGTGGAGACTGCGCTCCGGTAATCTCCCGGTAATAAATGAGGGAGGAAGGGCTCATTCGGATCCGCCTACAAGAAAACAAAAAGTCACCTAAAAGCGCGCCCTCCTCACCTGCCCCCACGCTCAACGAGAACCTCAAGAAAGCCCCCCCCCGCGCGTTTGGAGCATGATGGGTCGCGTCGTGATGTCGCAGCAAATCGAGCCGTCCGGGGCAGGTAAACGCAGCAGGTCACCTGCGGGGACGCACGGGGTGAGCTAGACTCAGGAGGATTTACCTTGGCGAGGTGTTCACAGTCTGACGGTCAACAACGGCTCCTGTGTCAGGTTGTTTTTCTGTTTGTTTGTTTGTTTGTTGTGCTGAGAGGCCCCTGAAGCTGCTGCAAGAGAAATCTGCCAGTCTGTCTGTCTGTCTGTCTATCTACTTTAGTGAAGATTTGAACCCGTTGACTGTAATGGAAGTGGGTCCTCTTTTGTCACGGCACTGTGATAGAGGGTTCTAACCCCCAAAGTCTTTTCATGGGTCAGGTGTCAAATACTTGACACTCACCTTTAAAGAGCTAAATGACAGGCACTGAGCAGATTTCTTGTCACCCTGTTACTTTTATTGCCACCGTTATTTGGTCATTTACGCATCGATACAAATAACGGAGTGACCTGTGATGACCGCCGTGCGCTTCTCCTGGTCGCTGCATGCGCTAAGATCAGAGGGAGGTTGTTTTAAAAGTACCAAAAATAATGATACATAAACATTTACAGAGAACAAATTAAGTTAGTGTTTAAGAAATGTAGAGGTCAGGTTGTTGTGTATTCCGGGTGACAAGAGAGAAGGAGAGACCACCGCTCCTGGACACTAGGAGAAAGAGAGGGGAGGAGAGAACGTAAGCGGGGGGGGGGGGGGGACAGCAGGAGGCATCGGTTCTGTCTGAAAGTATGCGACACGGATATATTTCTTGCGCGCGCAGCAGGGCCACCGTCGTGCGTCTTTGCGCCCGCAGAGCTCCAAATCCTGATACCGACCGTCTCTCTTCTGGTTTCGTCCACTGCGCAGGACAGCGGAGCGCCTCTGCGCAGACTGAGTCGCACGGGGACCGACTCAGGTACCTGGGTGCCCTCACACCATGACGAGCCGGGCGGAGTGAACCACCGCAGTCCACAGAACAGACGGAGAAGGCGGTCAATCTTCAGGATGATCTGAGCAAGTCCTGCCAAATTATTCCTCATTTTTGAAGAGAGGATAGATAATCCAGAAAAGGTTACAGCGTAGAGGCCACCTTTTTTGTGCAGTTTTAGCCCTCAGATGGACCGAGTGCCCTTGGCACTTGCAGCTAAGATGCACTGGATCACGCTGGTGCTGGCGGGCTTGACTTTCTTGGGGAAAGTGACAATTTCTCGCTGTTTTGACTACGAGGAGACTGACTTTGATTATTATGAAGAGGAAAGAGCAGAGTCCATTGACTACAAGGACCCCTGTAAAGCAGGTGAGTCTCAATTGAACTTTTATGTGTTAACTTTCAGAGGAATGTTCATTTTCACGTGAGCCGCACTCATCATCATCTCAGACGAGGCACGTGTATAAGAGATGGCAGTGCGCGACGTGTATATGTGTGCGCGTGCGTCGGTCCAGATGCCCTCTCCCCCTCCCACCCTTCCTCACAGATAAGTGGGTATTCATAGTGATCCCGCAGATGGATGCCACGTGCGGCCCGGTGAAAGTCCCGCTAAGCCGTGTTTCCCCCAATGAGACGCACATTTCACTGCACGCGCGCAGCGGCAGTGCATCACTCGTGAGTGGGGGGGAAAAATTTGGCATGTAAGGGAAGAAAAAAATAAATGCATGCACCGTTTAGCATTCAGCATTTAGCGTTTGGAGGCGTTTGTGTGTTTGAGCATCATGAGAAACAGCTCATGATGCTCAAACAACAAACAACATAAAAAACATCAAACAACATAAAAGACACACAGCAGGGGAACTACGTTTTATTCTCTTGGGTCTTCTTAAAATATATCTTAACGTGAAAGAAAATAAATGTATCTTCTGCAGTCACGACTTACCACATTTACTTTGAACGAGTTACTAAATTCAGCTTTAAGTCGGTTCATGCATCAGGTGAGTGCTTTATGTTGGCGTGAAATAATAAATCAAACTTTAAGTTGTCTGAATGTAAACTCTTGTGGATCTTTTTTTATCTGTTGCCTTTGTGCATCTTTAGATGCCCGTTAAAAAAAAGATCTCATCATCTTAATGTGTGGAGCAGATTTTTCCAAGAGCCATTGAAGAAAATGTAGGAAATGCGCATTCCCCGTTTAAAGGTATTCTTTGTAGACCGCCCTCAAAAAAAATAATAATAAAAAATTGGGGAATAACATAATCCTATTGTAGCTTCTCCCTTGTTGTTTATTCAGCATTTGTGTCAGCTTTGTCCAAGTGAATAGGTTTACTGACAAAGAGCTCATCTGTGTCAGGAAGTTCACCAGCACTCAAATATGCAAAGATGTACCTTAAAGGAGACCAATGTTTTAATATGTATTTTTTTAATACGACTTGTTTTTAATGTAGATCTATGGAAACACCGTGACACGTAGACACATTGATCGTTTTTAAAATTAATTCTGTAGATCAATGAAATATCTTGATTATGGTCAAATTTAGTTCACAGTTCAAAGAGATTTAGTGTCCCTATAGGCTAGCTGATAATGATAGTAAAGAAATATTGCTGTTTAGGCAGAAACCACCACAGTGAGATGAGCTTAAGAGCACATTTATTTAAGTCATTAAACAAACCCTTCCTGTGTTTCCAAATTTTACAGATTTGCCTTTATATTATCCTGCAGAAGACAAAAACAGATCAAACCTTTTCACTTTTCATTGTCCTGGTGGTTGACTCCAATCATCTCTGGAACTCGTTGAATCCCTACAGGGTTGCTGGAGCCTATTCTATTGACTGCTGGGCGCCCTGGGCAGTTTGCCAGTCTGTTGCAGGGTCACACAACCACACACACAAACATCCACACATAAGTGCACTTTAGAATTGTCAATTAACCCAAAAAGCATGTATGTAGACTGTGGGAGGAAGCTGGAGAAAACCTGTGCACTAAGAGAACAAACAAACGCCACACTTGAAGGGTTCCAGATGGGATTTGAACTAGGGCCTATTTGCTTCACAGCAAGAGTGCTGACCACTACTCCACTGTGCAGCCCTCCACCCAAACAGTTACAATCAATTAAGTGAGGGAAAGATAAGAGCATACAAGTTAGAAAGGAGTTAGTGACAGTTTTGACTGTGGAGCTACACCCCTGTGTCTCACTCTAAATTTTCTGATGCTGTTCCTGAGATTGTGAATCCATAAACTATACAGTGATGCTCAATCCTATCAAATCTGATGTTAACCTCCAGTCTATAACATCTAGACTGACAAAGCTGGTAGGGTCCAGAGATGGGGTCCAAGTAAAACTGCAGTGAATGTGTCCCCTGGAGAGCTGCTGAAGGAGGTCATCTCAAACTTACCAGTCTTTTCCAGCCAACTTTTAATGTGCAACTTAAGCATAAAAGATTGCAGCAGAGCTGAATTACCATCACTGTTCATCCAAACTACTGATGAAGAAGAGGAAGGTAACACACTTATATAAATTATTTGTATAAATAAATACAAATACAAATACACTTCTGTTCAAGACTTTAGCCTTTAAGTTTAAATCCACAGCAGAGGGCTGTTATTGGGAAGATCTGGCACATTATCACCAGCTTCATCCTCCATGGGCATCTGTAGTCGTCACGTCTATACTGCATATCTCAAAGTGAGGTTTATGTCAGAGATGCTTTTGATATAAGCATGTTAGATTTCCAGTAAAGTGTCATGTATGAGACTGTTCAGACCAGTCCAAGGAGGACTGTGTGTGTTCTGTTTAGCTGAAGAGACAGCTGTGTTTGTGGTTTGGTTTTCCTGAGCTGATTCATCTCTTTGTCTTCCTGAAGCAGCATTAGTAGAGTGTGGGTTGGTTTTAGATTCCAGTTTTGGTCACATATGGAGCAAGAGAATGGATGGATGTATGTCTGCAGTTTACACTTGGCTAATATGAGTAAATGATTCACCTCAGCTTCCAAAATTGAAGAAGATATTAATGCAGTTATGGTTAAAATCTGATTTATGTGTTTATCTGACTTGTGTGCACATGTGAACGTGTAGGTTTTCTCTATAATGACACGTACGGGATGTGAACTCTGCAGAAAGGGTTGACCGACACGCATTCCTTACATACCAAAAAGGCAAACCTGACACACTGAACGGTGTGTGCAAGTGTGTTTGTTTGGGTGAAAATTACGCAGATGTCTGCAAGAGTGGCTTTACGTGGATGCTCTGTGACACACAAACACAGTTAGTGTTTGTTTGGATTTTAGGCTCAGCAGGTTAAGAAGAAGACTTAAGTCCACTTTGATTTACATGTTAAGGTAAGATTAGGATCATCATTAATGCACACCAAAGATAATTTAGAAGTCATGGCCAACTTTTTTTGCTAAGTTAATAATTAGACAAATAAGTAATACAGTAACTACTAAGAAACTATTAATTATTACTACTTGTGAAAATTTTTCATTTTCATTTTATTTATTTATATGTTCCTTTCATGAAAATTGATGTCCAAATGTTTAAATGTTTGTCTCACATATTGAACATTTTCATGATTAGAAGGGAGCAGAATTGCAGAATACAATTCTTATAATTATCTGCTCCCCTTTAAACATTGCATCCTATTTACATTTCTCACACCATCACCTGTGCTCAGATTTCACAATATACAGTTCAAATACACAGTAAATACATTCCATTCATCTAATACATACATTCCAAACATTCCATTCAACAGTCAAGTTTGTACAAACTAATTTGTTTAGTTTTATTCATCCGTTTAAATTGAATAATATTTTGACAAAAATAAAACCCCATACTTTTTACTTTGTGCCTTTAGAACCTTGTTATGGCTGTTAGGAAGCATTCAGAACCAGACAGTGGTTATCAGAGGCATAATTATGTGCATCTCCTAAATGTTACAGTCATGGTTCGAGGCTACTTTATGTAAAAAGTCATATCACACTCATCTTTTGGTCTATATTAATAGCATTCCCAATGGTCTTTTAATTATAATTATGCTGTTTTTAACTAAAATTAAAAAAACCTGTGTCGTTTTCTAGGACAGATTCTGCAGAGCGGCAGTAGGCCATCAGAAATTCCCCTCATAGTTGTGGACGGGACTATTGGTGCGCTCCCATTTCCCATCATCCATCTGTTCTCTCTCTCCTGCTAGTCTACAGCCCATCACAACCCCATTATAATATTACTGGTGCAACAGAAATGGCGAGCTATACAGTTTTGAGCCAGATTCCAGCTCCTGGAGAGCAAAGACATACTTGGATCTATTTGTCTGCAAGTGGATACATCAGAATGGAGTGGAGCAGGGAGCTTGCTGTTCCACGTCACACTTAGCTTTTTTCCAATGGGATCTGCTCCTTATTCAGCATGATTTGAAATCCCCAGAAATGCAATTTTAAGCTGAAGTTTTTTATAAATGTCCTCCATGAGAAAAATGCCACAAGGACATGTTAATCCCCAAAACACTATTTCAATCCTAGTTGATCTTTAAGTAACTTTGCCTATGAGCCTCTTTTCTGCTGCTTCTATGGTACTTGTAACCCTGTCTGCAGTCATTCTATATGATATCAAAACCAAATCAAAAAACAACTTAGAGGCTCCCGATTCACATTGCTGATGGACAAAACACAGCAGATTTCATGGTGAACCTTCAGGGCCATGCCCTGTGTTCTGCATGCACATCACAAACGTGACTCAGGTTTTCCAGCCGTGACACCATTCCTATAGAGAAATCTGCTCAATCTGTTTGAGTGAGCTGTGACTGCAGGGAGAAAAAAATCTTAACACATAGAGAATCTCAAATGTTTATGTGCTGCAAAGTGGGCAAAGTGCTTTCAATGTCTCCACATTTTTTTTTCTTGTGTGAAAAAGTTTTGGATTTATTGCATCAAATTGTCTTTTTTTTGGGTTATTATTTATCTTCAGTTTGTTGTTGTTGTTGTTTTCATTTTTCCACTAGTGGATGAAGTTATATGCAGCTTCTAAGACCTGGAAACACAACTCATTCCAGGCCTGACCCTGTGGCATCAGTCTGAGTAGTTGGTATTCCGCCTCCTGTTTTTGCTGGGAAAACACAAGGGGAATATTTGGCTGTCTGCTTATCTCCTCTGAGTCCCGCGCTGGCAGACAGGGGAACACACACTTCCAGGCCTTTGTGAAGTGATTTCCCCACGCGAATGTACAAATGCACCCATACTCACACACTTGATACACACTCATGCAAAGCTCCCTCCATTCACCCTCGCTTATCTCTTCCTGGTTGTCTGCATCCTGCCGCTCAGCTGGAGATGACACACATGCACGCACACAAACACACACGTTCGCACACGCACACGCTCCTATGCTCACTTAAGAGTCATTCATGCTTCCTTCCAAATCACTGTTCTCATTAAATCTCACATACATGAAATGCAAGGTAAACAAACTTGAGTGTCTGAACAGTGAGGGCCTCTTTTTTCAACAACAATCAATAAGATATTGTTTCTATACATTTTTCCTTGAATACCATGAAAATCTTGGAGCATGTAGACTCTTGTGTAAGAAAGCGGTAGACAAGGGTTTAAAAATGTCTACGTCATGAATTTATCTCCTTTTTTGCCAAAGTGAGAGTTGAGCTAGATAAGGTATGAAAAATAAATCTGGATTTCTTGCTATCCCTGCGATGTTTACTGCTGATTAACTGACTCAGATGATTCCACACTCTGATTGACTGAACACTCCTAATCCAGTTAGGTGGCACTCGGAAACCAAAGTAGGCCATCTATCCATATACTTTAATACATCCATACTTCAGTATCTCTTGAATTTGGAATGTGACATTTGGAAAAGCTTTTTTGGGGGGAAATGCCATCTTTCTGTTTTGTAGACTGATACGTTCTGTATTTACTGTTGTATATAGGGTTTAAGTCATTGGTTATTGGGTTGTGATGTAAATTAGTTGGTTATATTATCCATGTTTACATTAAGCCACCATGCTTGAAATGGTTGTAAGATCTGTATATTTTTTATCAGCATTTAATGTTCATTTAATGTTCAAATCATATTAATTTAGACATTTTTTGCATCTTGAAGATTTACACAGTTCACGAAAAAGCAGCCCCCCCCCCAAAAACAAACAAACAAACAAAAAAACTTCTATGGTGCAGTTGTAGTGGAGAGGTAGAGCGTCTGACCTCTGATCAGCTGGTTGCAGGTTTGGCTTCCGTCTTGCCTACCCATGTGTTGCTGTGCCTTTTTGCACGACACTGAACCCTCATTTGTTCCGAACAGTTTGGGTAATACCATGGATGGCAGCTTATCAGTGTGCGAATGTTTGTGTGTGGTTGAATGGGATTGTGACTTTACAGCGCTTTAGGCCTTAATCAAGGTAAAGTGATCCATAAATACTGTATATGCCATTTACCATTTCTAGTTCCACTTTTTTATCTGTTTCTTGAACAAATGTTCTTAAGGTCTTAATGATCAGAAAAAGTTGTCTTCATCAAAGTAATCCATTGGATTGACAATAAAATGTTTTTGGTAATGCAGATATATATTATGCACACTGTTGAGTTAAGTCTGAACATTAGTAAAGCAATTCAAGCTACATTACAGGTCCAATGTTGTTTAACGTCATGACCAACATTAATTTTTTCTGTAGTTTCAGATTATCCTTAAAGTATTAGCAGTTTTTAATTCTCTTTCTATACATTTCGACAAAGCTCACGGACAGTGGGCAAACAGTCAAAGCTCAGAGGTTTGCTTTGCTCCAAGGCTTAACGGGTGCTGAAACTGTAGAAGCGAAAACAATGCAACTTAGAATTTCTTAATGGGGGATTTGCGCTGTTTGTGCAGACAGACAGTTTTGCCAGATTGGGCAGCTTTCCCCTCAAATCGAGTGGATTTTTGCTCCAATTGGGCTGTTATTTGCCCAATCTAGCAACCCTGTTGGTAAATTCAAGCTCTTTACTGTACGTATTAAAGAAAAACTGCAACGAAAGTATCCAAAGAATTGATTTTATTATGCTAGTATAAATACTTCACCACCTTGATAATAGCCCTGCACAATAACTCGCAAATTTATCGTTATTGTGATAGGAAGCTGTTCAATATGCATATCACAAAAATTGCAATAAATGGTTACCTTAAATGTGCTAAAACAATCTTATGGCAGCTTGAAGTGTTTAACAAATAAAATAAATCCCTTTATGCATTTGACCAATCGGATGAACGCCTTCAGGTTGTTGACCAATGGGATGGAGCTCTCTTATTTTAGATGTAGAGGGTTGACTCTTATTTAAATTAAATTGTTAAAGTGAAATGGAAATTATGTTTTTGATTGTTTCGCTTTTTCTTTATGTATTGCGAGTTTTATCGACATCACAATATTGTTGACTAATATCGTATTTCGCGAGTTTTCGTGCAGCCGTACTTGCTATCGAAACGATACTACCGAGACTCCGCCCACCCCTACTGTGTGAAGCTCTATCACACACTACTTAAGCTTTTTTAATGATTAAATTCTTAAATCATCAATTTGCATTTTCTCCAAACTTCAGTCATCCAATCAAGTAAAAACCAACCAAGTTTTTAATGAGTTTATTCCACAAATTTTGCTTTGCTGCTCATTCAAAGTCTACTGAGGAATAGTTACATTCCTCCAAAATTCGGCAACATCAGTAATGATAACAAACAAGCTTTCTTACTGTTTAGAAAATTTTCCCAAGAAGTATTGTTACAACAAAGAAATCTTTCAAAGAGATTCTGTACTTTATGATGTATACTAATAAAACAAATCATAAAGCACATTTAAAAACACCCAAGGACTCCATTAAAAAAGAAATATAAATCATTAGAAATCAACAGTAAAACATTTACAAAAAGAGGACTGATGTAATAGTTACAAGTTTATAGAAAAATGTGTTCTAAGGAGGTGAATTTTGACTAAAAAAGTGGAATTGAATCAGGGTCTGATTAGTTCCAGAAAGCTCTGCTCCCCAAATGTTTAAATTGTGCGACTTCTCTTTCATTTCCTCAGTGCGTTGTCTGAATTAAAGTTTAGAATTAATATTGCAGATGTTTTATATTCTGTGCTGTTGCTCTTTGGTTTGGTAAATATACAGTGAAAGACAGTACAGTATATCTCCTCATCTTGACTTCCTCAACCAAGCAGGCTTGAATGCACATGTGTCCACTGTGTCTATTTATTTAAAGTTTGACGGGTAAATTTAAGCCTGTGGTTGTGCCAGGTAATAGATCCACAGCATGCACACACAGGTTGTACAGTTTTCATCAGAAAAGTGTTTTGTTTTTTTCAAATGAAAGGTTGTTGATAGTTGCGGTAAACATGTCTGATCCAATTTTCCTTCAGGTCTACCAGTGTATCCTCAAAGGCTCATGTCAGGAATTGAGTTTGGAAATTTGGAGGCTACAGCCACATCAATATATTTCTTTTTATCTGGGAAAATACTGGATTGAACTACAATCAAGGGGAAAATGGAAACACTTTACTCTTTAACTGTTTGTTTAATTCGGAGACCGCTCAACTACTGTACAGCCCTTCCCGTATTTCTTCGTTCTCTTTAAAGTGAAGTGTGTGTGATTGCGACTGTGTTGTGTGTGTGGTAAGAAAGCAACTGGTCTCACTCATTCTATATTAAAGAGGAGTGCTTTTGCCACTGAGCTTCTGAAGTCTTCCTCAGGACTCCCCTCAGCACAAGTGAAGGCTTTGTGCTGAGAGCCCTGGGTTTGTTCTGGAGCTGCAGAGGCTATGAGTCAGATCTACTCCACTTGTCACATATTGCTTAATTATTAAACACGATGGTGCTTTTGTCACCTTCTGATGGTATTTTTAGCAGCGACAAATGATTCACCTCAACCAGATTAAAGACTCATGCTAAGGAAAATTGTGTTTTGGGTGTTTTTAGCATTTTTTGATGGATGTTTCTGACATATATGATAGAATTAAGCTTAGAATTGCATTCTGGGTTTTTAAATCATTGTGAATAAGGAGCATACAAAAAGTGGCATTTGAAAAATATCGTATTTAAGTAGAAAACACAATGGGTGGGTCACAAGCTCCCTACGTTGGTCCATTTGGAATCATCCACTTGTAGACGAACAGATTTTTGTGTGAGGGGCTGTAAGCTATAGTGGGAGAGAATGTTAACAGTGATAACAGTGAGACTCACAACTCAGATGTAAATTTCAAATGAACTACTACACAGGATTTTTTGATTTTGGCTAAACACGACATAATCGTTAAAAGACCACCGAGAATGCTTTTATAACAGATCAAAAGAGGATTGGAGCGGGTCTTTGAAGAAACACAGCTCCAAACCACCCATAAATGTCAAGTGTACTCCTTAATTTCCTCTTGACCTCCAGCTTTTTTCCTTTTTTCCTTTTCTTTGATTGTGTTTGCAAGGATTCAAACCAAAAGGCTCAGTGTGTTTATGAGGTGTGAGTGTTCATTCTCAGGGAGGTATTAATTTCCACATAATTAAACGCCACCAGACTCAAATCCCCAGCAGTCTGTTTCACTCTCAACCTAATAAACTTCGTTATTGTAATTCCCTCTTTAATTCTTCTTTTTCTCACACTCCCCTCAGTTATTGTGAAATGCTGGAATGTCCCAGCCTGTCCCAAATGGATTGTGGTTCCCCTTCTTGTTAATGCAGCTCCTCTGTTCAGATCGCTTTGAGACTGCAGGTTTTTACCATGTTGGAAAAACCTGACTCACCCTGTGATACTATAGTTTTTGTCATAATATAAATCCTCAATGTGAGGAGGATGCAAAGAATGTTCTATCATTTTATCAGCGCTAACTGCTGTTTGTCTGGATGAAAGAACATTTTACTGAGTTTAACCCTTTCACTTCCTGACAAATACATTAGATAATCTGTATTTATTTTTCTTTTAGAATATGTTTTTATGTACATCGTTTAATTTTTCTTTTGATTTTGATTCCACAATGTGGAACAAGAGAAATTTCAGTTTTGGACACTAAGAATGGTCTTTTATATGGGTACATTCGTGTTGAAAACCATTACTATAAATCAAAACATTTTTATGTATATTGTTAGAGTGCCTCATTTTAACTGTGCATTGTTGCTTTTAGTCGCCTTTGTACAATGTTGCATTGTTAAAATAAAAAGCCCAGTGTCCTGGAAAACAGGTGAACAATGGCTTCAGGTTGATTTACTGAAGAAGCCTCTAATGAGCAGGTCCAATCCCCCAGAGTGCCTTGTAGCAGCTGCTATAATGGGACACAACCTTTTCTAAAAATAGCAAGGAAAATGGTCAAAGTCACAAATTAGCTCCACTGTGCTTTCTGGCCCAGAAAACCAGAAGCACAGGTTATTCTATGTTTAAGCTTGATATTTATAGGAATGAAAGAACACATGTTTTTGCATGGCCTTAAACTTTTAGAGCTCACTCTTGTGCAGCAAATGTTTAGTTTCTGCATAGTACAGCAGGACCCTTAGCAAAAAGAAGTACACTTAATTTTTTTTTTCATTAAGTAGACTTGAGTTTAAACAAAAGTATAACAAGAATAACACAGACCATGTACACGTGTTGGATGTTGGAAGTATACTAACTGAGTAAGCTTCCTAAACTGGAACATTTTAAATTCACACTATATAGATAATTGAAAAACATACTGCCTCACTTTTATTGTAGACTAAGTATACTTGTAGTACACTTAAATCGACTATCTCTTGCTAAGGGAAGTAAAAAATTTGAATTCTTAGGGTATTCTTTTCTCATCATGAGAGACTTGATCATCTTTGGCGGCCATCATACGTTAGACTTTTAGCTATGGACTCTGTGCTAATTTAGAGTCTTAGTTTTGATTGAAAGTACTATAGTGATGTTATTTCTTAAGAAAAATGTGTTGGAGAATCACTTGTTCATCTTCAGTGAGAATCACTCTTAGTCCTGCAACAAGCTGGCGACCTGTCAAGGGTGTACCCCGCCTTCACCCAACAATAGCCAGGTTAGGCTGTAGCAGCCCCATGATATAGGGCAGTGTTTTTCAACCGATTATCAAAATGTCTTTAATAGAATTAAATAAACACAAAGAAAAAGTAATTTTAAGATCTTTTATATTCCTAACTACTCAGTGTTTAATCAGGGCCTGTTTGAATGAACAAAGAGCTGATTTCCTGGAGATGGAAAATGTTTTTAGATCAGTGAATGAGGGCAATTTCCCACGGCGCACTTGACCATCTCCCATCTCCCAACACTGGTTGAAAAACACTGATATAGGGATATACCGGTACTGTAGCGGGTTAAGAAAATTGATGGATAGTTGCTTTAGTCAATATCGGGGTCACAACTTTATACTTTATCGAGATCTTAAGGAAATTTTTGCAAATAACAAATAGTTTAACGGCTTAGTCAGAAATAATCACTGAAATTTGACTTTCTGCTCTTTTTTCAAGCAATAAATACAGCTCTATTTGACTTTACTTAATGATCACTATATTTAATTAGGCATATTATCATTTTTATAATCAGTTTGATAAATCTGTGTGTTTATTTATTGTATTGACTACAATTAATGCTTGACATAAAATAAATGAAATCACAGTCAAAGGCACAGAAAGTGCACTAAGATCAAGCTAGAATCTTCTAAAGTATGAGTTTAACTGTATATCCTATCCACTGTCTTCATGAATTGCACTGTTTTCCTATAACCATTCTTTAATTATTTTTGCCAAGTAATTGCTAGCTGCACACTTAAGAAGGGCTGAGCCATCAAATGTTGAATTTATAAGAATTTATAGAGGATTATTTTTAATTCAGAAGTCATGAAAGCCTGAGGTTCATGTGTGTTTTATATATTTCTGTGTAATGTGGTTTTGTTTTTGGGTCATTTCAGATCCGCCTGCAGCCTTGCCATCTGTTTTTTTTTTTTTTTATACTGTGTTCATGCATGAAGAAACGGTGCTTACACTAATCAGACACACACACAAGTTGCAATGTTTGGACCCGACATTGTGTCAGAAGAGATGAGTGAAACCAAGTCGTTGCCAGTGTCTGGAATCCTAAGAATTGTTAATGAATCTTGGCTTGAGGGTATACTTTTGTAATTATCATGGTTTAAGCAGAGTTAACCATGCTCCCCAAAGAAAACATTAGATCATCCCGTCTGCTTCTGCGGGCTGGGAGTGTATGCTGCTTTGGTCTTGGGCTAAGTCCACTTTAGACTACTGATGATACAAACACCAGCATCACGGCACATTCCAGTACTTTACAAAATCAAGTAGCTCATTGTTATTCCATTCCTAAGTGCTCACAAAGAACACACACTTTGGAAATCTGTGCTGGAGTGCTGCTCAAGTGCAGTTTACACCAGATTGGACCGTGGAGACTATGGCCACTACCAGCTTTTAACTAAACCCATTCAAATGTCCCTCATTCAGATTTTTAACAGTAAAAATGTATGGTCAATTAAAAGCAGCAATCTTTATTTGACTTTAACGACCTTCACTGTATACAGTTTTTCATCAAACCAAATTATGCTTAAAAAGTAACCACAATTTGACAATCACTCAAAAGATATTTTTTGTGTGTATTATTAACCCTTTTACATTGGCGCTTTAGCTCCAGTGTTCACATTTATTTTACTACCGTAACTCTTCAACCATGTACACAATTAACCTTATTTCCAGTGGAACCTGAAGTGAAGATAAGTGCAAAGCTGATATGCAAAGTCTATTTTTACTCCGTCAGATTCAGCGGATTCATATTGATCACATGAACGTTTAAAGAGTTGTGGTACGCCAAAGACTATGGCGTTGCTGGTGACATCTCTGGTGTTAAAGGGTTAGGTAATAATGCTTTCACAGTTTCTGTTGCTACACTTAGATGACATTGATTATTTGAGTGATCTGAAATCCATCTCCCAGTATACTGTGAGCTACTGGTACTCTTTTCGTGGTAGTTATGGCACGAACCATCAATGACCTCAATGAAATAAGCATTAAAAAAAGGAAATACAACTTGAAAATAGTAATATAAAGATTAATAAAAGGAATATGCCTGTAACCCTCCCCACATCTACTAGAGAAATTTTCCAACTTTTGGAAGACGTTTTCTTCAATTTGATGCTCTGGGCCTTCTTTACTTTTACTGTTTAGTTTGTTAAGTTGTCCTCCTAAAAATAAAGTCTTAGTCACATGCGCCCACTTATACAAGGAGTTGACCATTATAGGTGCTGCATCTTAAGGGGAGCGCAGGTGTATCTTGCAGTCCCCTTGAGGCTCACGCAGCCACGTTAAGGGACATCATGAAAATGGAACGTACCATTGTTGGACATGTGTTGTTAAGTATTTGTAAGGATTATGTACCCACTTGTGACGTTGTTGTTGAGGACTGGTGGATTAAAGTAACAGACAGCAGGCAGACAAAGGTTAGACAGTTCATTAAGACCAGAAGTCTTATAAACTTAATAAACTGTTGTACAGTGCCCTTACACCACACTCAAGCCATTAGTGAGGTGTGCACAGGTTCCTTACCGACCGCACGGCAAGTGTTGCATGCACGCGGTGTGTATGTGATACATAAGTGCCTGTAAGGACACTTAAACAGCACTAACGGGCTCCCTGCAAAATGCGCAGGGTTTGAGGGAGTTTAGAAAACAAGATCTGTCCACCTGTTTCTCAGTGATTTCAACCTTACCTATATCCTGGGATGTTAATTCAGTGTTCGCTACGAGCATGCCTATAGAAAAAATGTGCATGAACACTTTTTGTCTTAAAATTTTGTGCGGGCCACCTGCATGCCTTGTACAGCTTTGCCCATTTTTGCTCGTGCCCGCCCATAAAGGCAGTTGTGACTAAGGCCCAAGGTCATTTAGGTAAACTGGACTTCAGGTGGGCTTTTAAACTAGCTCAAACAAATTGGATCATCTGAGTAAAGCAAACTGGTTCTAATCGTGGTTTCACTGTGTTTAGAGCGGCAGTTCTAGAGTCTTAATGTTTATGTTAGAAGACATTTTGTGTGTATTTTTTTAAGACCACAGCCCAGTTAAACTATTCTAATATCAAATCAAAATGAGTAATATTCTCGCTTGTACAAAGCTGCTTTTACAGCTGAGATGTGCATTGCCTGAAATGGTAATTGCAAGTTGAGTCCTCATTTGTAAGACTTGCATTCTTGTAACACACTGCACATAAATTTCACTGATGCTTTGATGGCTGTTGTGATCCTTTATGTCCAGACTTGTTTTACAAGCTGTGAATTAAACCAAACCACAGTCTTTGGTCAGAGTAAAACGTGCTCCTTTTACAGACTTAGTTTATCTGACAGGGTTAATGAATAAATTTCTTGGGTGGAGCATCAACCTTATGGCTTTTGCAGTTAAAAAACTTGCTGTGAAGTGCAACCAGTGCCAAAACTTTTTGAGGTGGTTTGTCTTGTCGCGGCTCTTTTTAAACTGACCAACAATCAGCTCTAACAGCTCCTTTCAAAGGGTTAGCTTTAACAAAGCCGCATTCACAAAAATCCTTAATAAGACCTAATCCACCTTTGATGTTGCAATAAACTAACAATGTGAGACCTTGATAGAACTAGAGTAGTTCATATACTCGTTTCTGTTCATATGAAAACAAATAATGGCCAACCAAGAGTGCAGCTTCATACTTTTTTAATGAGGAGCTTAGTGAGGTGTGTACATGTGTGCATTCTCTCTGTGTTTTTGTGATGTGCACCCAACTGAGAACAGCATATAATCCAGCACTACACAGATCTTTACTGCTTTTGACTGTAAAATTAATCAAATATAGAGGAGAAAAATAATAAAATGATAGATAGGTCGGTAGGTATCGTATCATATGTTTTGTACATTTTGTGAATTGTACATTTTTTTGGAAATTCCTTTTCTCATGCATGTCTGCACTGAACAGTGATCGGCTCTCATTTCACTGGATTCGTGTGTGATGCAGATTGTACATGTGTATAGTGACAATAAAGGCATTCTATTCTATTCTATTCTATTCTATTCTATTCTATTCTATTCTATTCTATTCTATTCTATTCTATATACATAAATAACATGCCCGTAAAATAAACAGAATCAATGTGGGTCCAGCATTCCCTAAAGAGACTAATTAGTAAATGTAAGAAAATACAGTATGGGGGTATTTATATCTTTTTATTACAATCGGCATGTTTCTGCATACTGGAGAGTGTATATGTGTGTTTGCTGCAGTGCCCTGCTAAAGGACAAACATAGGGCCTGGTCAGCATGATGTAGGTCTCATGGGACATCCTGGGGTTTCTATCTAGATCAATACATTTCCTCTATCCCCCCCACCCCCCACCCCTTGCTGTCCTTACCCTTCCTCACCCCCCACCCCACCCTGGCTTGACTTTGAGCTATTTATGGTATCTCTGTAAATTAACAAGACCCCAATCAATAGGCCAAACTTACTATCCTTGTTCTTCCCTTCCTCGCCTTGCTTTGCATATCTGCTTGTGTCAGCTCCTTTTTCCTGGAAAGATACAAGTCTTTGTAGTTTCTCTTGTTTTCATGAAATATCCCGAGTCCTAATCTCTCCAGAGGCATTTAAAGTTTCCAAGGTACAAAAAGGGAGATGACAGAAGATTAATGATAATGCACTGTAAGCCTAAACCAATAGCACAACTGAACAATACCCTTCTCATATCACTTTTCTACTCTTTATGTGTAAATGTGCACGTTGAAGGAGAAACATGCTTTAACAGCCAACAGCTGGAACAAGCCTCTCTAGACCACTTATAAGGTACAAGTGTGTTATATTAACACATTTTTACGACAAAGTCACACCCACTTATTCCACTGTCAAGTAAGCCTTGGTAATATAAAGAATACCAGCCCAGTTTCTGGACTTTAATACATTGGGAAATCCCCTCAAAGAGAAAAAATGCAATAACATTTTCTATACCCTTAATATTTTTATTATATGAGCTTAGTTTTGTTTACCTGGTGCCTTATTTTTGGATAACCAAAATATGCTTGCTGATGAGGGTAGAGGGGAACTAACCGCCTCTGAAGAATGGATACAGACTCATTTTACAAAAAGTTTTTTTTTTATTATGTAGTTTTTGAAAGTTTTTTTAATACTTCAAAAAGGTATTCTGACAGATACTGGACTCACTAGTTTGGCAAATATAGACCACAATGCATTGTGTTTGAAGAATTTTTGAAAAAATGTTGTGTTTAAACAAACTTTTGTAGTAAACCATCAACGTTGTTATTATCAGAACACAGTTGATCCATAAATAGTCTTCGTAAAATGTCTGATACTAACTATGTTTTTGCTTCAGGGAAGCTGCCAAATTTTCCGTTAGAAAAAGAAGTAATAAAAAAAGAAGTGAGCATCATTTCCGAATTGCTTTTAAGATTCAAGTATCCTATAATAGCAGAGCTATTAACATTGTTATCTAATTTTCAGTTTTGTTCCATCTTTTTAGATTCAGAGAGTCTTGACTTTTCCATGTTGAATAATAATAATAATAATAATAATAAAAAGAGTTTAATGTGCCATTAATTATGTTGTTACCCCAGATGATCGGGTCTTGTTTTCAAAGTTTTACAATGAAGCCAAAATAAAAGCATCAATTTCCACTCTTGGTTTTTATCTGATAGAATTTTTCGTTTGCTCCAGTGTTCAACAATGGAATGGAGTTGAACACAATGGCCTCCTGACCCCCACTTCCTTTAGTAGCAACCCTGTTTAACTAAGTGGCCGGCCGCTCCAAGGCCATTGTGAACGTATCAGTGACTTAAATCCCCGTGGATGCTCATACCTTTGCATCTAATCATCCATCGATGGTTATCATTATTTCTTCATTGTTAGTGGCTGATTTGTTGCGTTGTAGGTGCAGTGATGAGTATACAGAGAAGAATGTGCTTCGTCTAACAATAGACAGGCACAATAAAGTTTGTGAGAAAGTGTGAGAGCTACAATATGACAAAAATGCAGATGGTTAAGAGGGAAGGATCATCAAGAAACTTAGCAGGAAAAATGTGTTTTATACTGCTATATCACATTTGCTTGAAGGAAGCCGTGGTTCTTGAAATATGGTGTTACAGCCTGTTCCTTCTGACTGACGACTTAAAGATAACCAGTGCCAACTAAGGATAAGCCTGCATTTCAACAAGCTGCAGTAAGTTAAAAAATGTTTCTGTTGGGGAAATACTTTAAGTACTTGAAATAAAACCAAAATTATTCTAAATGTTGGCCAAATCCAGTTTAAAATAAGCCTGAAAATAAGGAAGGCATCAACCTTTAATTTTTTGGATACCTTAGGTTATCATCTGTTGAAAGCAATTGATCTTTTCACTGCTCATCTGCTTTTACCAGTTTTCCCCTCTGTCTGCTCATCACTTAGCTTGAAATTTATTTTGTGTCTCCTAGAAAACCTTATAAAGTTTTTATTTTTTTAAATATTTTAAAATGCCATCATGAGAAAATTCATTCATGCTCGAAGGTGTCAGCTTCAACCCAAGTCATGAAGGTTCAGACCTGTCATCACCAGAGGGAGCAGCTCCGGGGAGTTTCCAGAGGTGTTGATGAAAACAGTAACAGCTTGTATCTACTGTTGGGATGTTTTCATCACATTTGTTGGAATGACAAGTGACAGATGCTTTCACGATGGTCTGCTGACCAGCTTTTGAATTGTCTTTTTTCAAAGAGTCCATTCTAGACGGTTTGATTGGGGTCATCAGATGCATTAGTTTACCTGCAGCCCAACCATCCATGTTCTATACTTGCTTGTTACTATTCTTTGGGTCACTGTGTTGCTGGAGTTTACCCAGCAACTGGACAGTTGACCAATCTACTGCATGGCCGTGGTACAGACAGACAATACCTTGGACCAAGATTGGGCAAAGTCTTGGAAAACCAGTGCATACACATTTCAAACTTGTATAAAAAAACTTTTCCTCTGTAAGTTTTCTTGGTTAAAATCTGATTATTACTTTTGTGTAACTTATTCTTTTCTTTCTTTACTTTTAGCTGTATTTTGGGGAGACATTGCTTTAGATGAGGAGGACCTGCGCATGTTCCAGATTGACAGAACAATAGACCTAACACAACACACACATACACATTCACATCGGCAGGGGCACACATCTGGTAAGTGAAGGCAACACGAATTTTTATCATCATCACCCTCTCTTTTGTTCTTCTTTATCTATTTGCAGCAAAGAAGTAATAGGGATGCAAAATGTCTTTTGTGCTCTTGTGTCAGGTGGTGTGGGAGAACATGAATCGGTGAAAAAAGGATCCTTATACCTACTTCTGGAGAGAATACGAAGATATGGCTTTGGTGTGTAATTTGTTGCTACTGGAATGTCTTGATTTTTCATTTAATCTGTTTGTTTGTTGTGCTTTTAACCCCTTGATATTTACATCATTGCTGCATCAAACCACTTCATAATAACCAAAATTTAGCATTTACATGAAAGCAAAAACATAAGAGAAATTGTTTTTTCATAGCTGGAAATATATTCAAGCGGCAACAGCTTATGGGAATGTACCATTGACTTTGTTGATTAGGGCGAAGAATACGGTACTATTTTTACCCATTTTTTAAACACATTTGTTTGCTTCTTCATCAAGCAACAATATATTATACTTTATTTGAAGCAAATATATATTTCTGTAAATATAGTTAAATGTGATATATTATAAAAACATATATAAGGGTAATTTTGTATGGTGTTTTATTACTTTATTTGCATTCTGATTCACTCTGTCACTTTGGAACAAACTTTTTTATCATGTACAACTAAAGGGAAAAATCTAAGTATTTATGCATAAAAATAAGAATTTAGATAAAAAAAAACAGTAAAAAATTTCCTTTATCCAGTTACAAAATAATCTCTTTAAGCCTTGTCAGACAGAAGTTATTGTTTTTTGAAGTACTCTGTAGCTACGTTTACACTGCTATCGCGCGTTCAAGCAACAACTTCCAATGAAAAATCTATGTAAATGTTCATTTCAGGCTGCCATATTTAAAACTTTCACGTTCAAGTGTAGCTACGCTACCGTTTTAGGTGTCTACGTACAAAACACGCGGCCGTTGAATGCGTCTTGAAAGTTAAACCAACTTCCAAACCAAGTTCAACTTTGACCGGTAAAGGACTTGGATTTGGTAGTGACATATGGATGACGTCCCTTTTATTTAATGGAAATGCCAACTGTTTTAAATTGATCATGAAGGAGAAATTAATCATTTCAGTTTTTGCCCGGCCAGAGTTAAACTACACCAAGGCTTTCATATATCGGAACAGAGCTGTGAAAGAAAAAGCCTTAAGCAAGATTCATGAGATTTGCACTACATTGACATTTCTCACCAAGCTTCATCCACCCGTTGGTGGCAGACACCAGCTGGTAAACAGTAGCAAAACAAAAATAAGAAGAAGCCTGTCCCTGCTCGTCCAGTGTAATCATGGGACATCCTTGCGTTTAAGAAAAGGGATTTAGCGTGTCGCATGACTGTTCTGCCATTATGCAATCTGACAATGCAATTTTCCCATTCTGTGGCTGCTAAACAATTCTAAATCAACATTTCACCTTTGCATTTCAAAACTGGCAATAGCAGGCATTTTGGTAATGATAATGTTTTGGTAGTCTCCAGATTGGCACCAGACTAGCTTAAACTTTTGTAAGGAAGTGGAATTGAATAACTCCTAGTCCACCCACACATGTCCATCTTGCTCCTGATCGTTAAAAATGTTCATTTTCATGTTCTGATGCAATGTTTTCCTCATCCTTTTAAAATGAAAAATGTTTACACATTACTAATATTACAAACTACTACTAATACTACTAATATATGTCCATTCAAGCAAATAAAATAAGTAGATTTATTAGCCTTTTTTTTGCCAACTCTTTCTCATTGCAGATCATTTACCTAAGAACAACAGCAAGGACTCCACCAGCATAAAGACTCAAACTGTGAATAATAGTAAAGTTGTGAAGAGCCGTATTCCTCGAGCAGCCACATCCCGAGCTGAAAGGATATGGCCCGGGGGAGTCATTCCGTACGTCATCGGAGGAAACTTCACTGGTAAGCAGCCCCTCTAGGCTGTTGCCTATTACCAGTCAGCAGTAAAGTGCACATCAAGCGTGATTGTGTAAAAGCAGGATGTAAATGTGTGTGTTTCAGGTAGTCAAAGGGCCATGTTCAAGCAGGCCATGCGTCACTGGGAGAAGCAAACATGCGTAACCTTCATTGAGAAGACAGACGAAGAAAGCTACATAGTCTTCACCTATAGACCCTGTGGGTGAGTTTGGAAGATGTCTTTGTATATCTTGGATTGTGTGTGTGATTGTGTACCTCGAATTCGCTAGTGACCTTGTCACAGTGAGAGACGAAGCGGTCACTCAACAATGGCTCTGCTTTCCTTCCTGTCCTGCTGCTGTTTCCCCATCCCACCAATCACACCACTCCGCTGAAGTGTTTGTATGTTCCTGCAGTTCTTTGGTTCATACACGGCAGAAGTGCATTGTTCTGTCGAGTGGCAGCACGGTGGGGTCAGAGTGTGTTTGTACAGTGGTGACACTTAACTTGGTGATGGTTGTAAGTTCTGAAGCTTCAGCTTGGTTTACCCCCCCAAGACAAGATTGAGAAGAGGGTTGAAAAATGCAGCAGTCAGCTTAGCACAGCATTTAAAAGCAATCTTGCATTTAATTTGTCTAGAAAAAACTCCAGTACTGAAAATTGTCAATCAGATATCCATTTGACACATTTAAAGACCAACTATGATTTAAAAAAAAATGTCTTCTTTTGTTTGAAAAGAGCCTTTTTGTTATGTAAAAAATACTCTGTACTGGCTGCAAGCACCCTGCTCGGCTCTGTTCTGATGCATCCAATTGCAGACAAATAGATCAATGTACGTCTTTGTTTTCGTCTTCTGAGCTGGGATCTGGCTCAAAACTGTAACAGTGGCTAGCTCCACTAGTGCTCTCCATTTTTTGTTGCACCGCTAATGTTAGGTTGGGGTTGTAAGAGGCTCTAAGATAGTGGGAGGGAGTGTAAACAAAGAGCTCTCAGCCACAAGAAGGCGGGGGGGGGGGGGTTGCTCTGTGCCAGTGGTCCCACCCACAACTCAGAGGCAAATATCTGATAAACTACTGCCGCTCTGCACATACGATGTCCTAGAAAACACCTCTTTTTAAAATTTTGCCTAAAAATGCCATAATCATAATTAAAGGACAATTGAGAATGTTACAATGGATCAAAAGATGATGAGAAGTTACACATGTAAAGTTCAGTCCAGCTGAATAAAATATCCTTTTCTTACTTAATTTTTTTAATTTGATAGTAAATTGAAATTTTTGATTTCTATTATAGTTTTTACGCTTTTAAATTGTATGTATGGTATGCTTTTAAAAAATCAAACTAAAGAAGTTACAAATTCAGAGTTTTTTTTATTTTAATCCTTCTGCCTCCTGATCCTGAGCCTGCATTCAGCTCACTGGATAATTTTAATCTGATTTCTTAGGCTGGCACCCATGACTCTACTGAGCAGAAAAGGGAATGTGGGTGTGTGTTGAGTGCGACATGTGAATTTCTACATCTTATTCAAATCCATCATAGGAATAGGAACCTTAAAAACACTTATGTGTCTTCATATTATTAACATAATTATTTTTATTTTATTAACCTAACTATTTTTATTTTATTGCCAAATCTGTTGTAAAGATTCCTTATCTTTCTCTGTGAACCATTTCCTAATGATCCTCATTAGGTGTTGTTCCTATGTGGGTCGTCGTGGCAATGGGCCCCAGGCAATCTCCATAGGCAAGAACTGTGACAAATTCGGCATTGTGGTCCACGAACTTGGTCACGTCATAGGCTTCTGGCACGAGCACACGCGGCCTGACCGTGACGATCATGTGACCATCATCCGGGACAACATCCAGCCAGGTGAGCCTCCTTACCCAAAAGGCACCTGTGTCTCCGTTAGAGGCTGTTTCTCATCCACAGTCGAGTGACAGCATTCATAGACTGTGTCCATTACAAATGTGTCCATTGTGTCCATTACAAATTCACACTCATGTCTGAGTGTGGAAGTGCCTTTTGATGGCTGTGAAGTCACTTAGATGGTTTTCACAGTAATCTGTCACTTCGCCTTAAATGCACTTCTCTGAGCAACAGTGCAACCTGACAGGTGTGACATTAAATTTCAGAGTAGTGTGTCGGAGCTGACCACAGGTTTTATTTAGAAGCCTGTTAGCACTCCCAACAGCTCTGCTTGTTTTCAGCAATGCTCCTAAAATACTTGTTTTTTTCTCTTGTTTTGTCCTGAGTCTCTAAAGAAGATATTTATGTGCAAAAATCTTTTTTTTTTTAAATAAAAATGTTGCTGTTTTATGTGTGTCTGTGTGCATGACATGCAATATTTAGGGCAGGAATACAATTTCCTGAAGATGGAGCCAGGGGAGGTGAATTCCCTCGGAGAACCATATGATTTTGATAGCATCATGCACTACGCCAGGAACACCTTCTCACGGTAACCACTGGCCACATCTTTCTCTTTCAAACGTACACAACTTTATACAAATAAAAATATATAGGCATCTATTTTTATCAATGGCATATTATGCAATGTTCTGTGGTTTCTGACTTGACGTTTTCTTACATATTGCTTGCAGGTTAAAGTAAAAACTACTAACCTCCAACTTTTATTGAAATTTTTTTCCCAAAACTCATACAGTCCATATGTACCGTGGCATGTTTAAGACCAAGTGGATTCAATTTTGTTTATCACTTTGAAGCATTGCTTTATTCCTACAGAGGAACATAAAAGTGTGGTAAAACAGAATAAGTTAGACAGATGTCTACACTGGATATACAAAATAATAAGCAACAGGAGCTGTCTGGCTTTAAAGATTGTTGCTTTGGGTTTGATATACAAAATGTAACCACGGGTAAAAATGCTGCAGTTGAGGACCATTTCCCTGCTAAACTTGGAGGTTATAGTTTGGTTTTTATGTTATTATTACAAAGACATCTTGATAAAAGAGCAAAAAGGTAGATTGGAGATGAATGACTTCCTTGAATTAAAAGGGATGCCATCCTTTCATCAGAGCGCAGTGTGAATGGAGCTTAAGAAAGCTACTGCCCATTGCATTTTCCAAACCTTGACATCTGATTATTTATTATGTCTTTTAAATACCATTTGTAGTTTTTTACTTGTTGCACAAGTTGATTTATTTCTCTTAAATTAGAGGTACACATAAAGACCATATAAAGTTGTACTCTGTGGTTGAAATGTTAGATTTGAGAGTTTTAAATATTTTATCTTATGCTTGTCTTTGTCCTAAAGTGGAATGTTCCTCGACACCATCCTTCCATCAAGAGACGAAAACGGGGTCCGGCCCGCAATCGGCCAAAGGACCAGACTCAGCAAAGGAGACATTGCACAGGCAAGGAAGCTGTATAGATGTCCAGGTATTGATATATTTACTATGATGCCACCGTGTTTGTGTTTGGATGTTGTTTTAGCTTGATATCTGCTTATTTGCTCAGATGTTGTCATTTAAAAGCTGATTTTTTCCGTTGCACTCGAAGGGTTGCAAATTGAGTTATTATTTAGTTTCTTTCTATCCTGCACATACACATACACATGGAAGCACACACATTTACACCGCCATTCCTTGCTGTAGTTCTTGTTCACACCCATGTTGTTCTTCTGGTCCCTTGCGAGCTATTCTGACGTGATCTGGGTTGACTCTCACTGAGCTGTGCAATAATGTCATTAAGGTTTACGATCACACATGGTCCGATTGATTACTGGCCCACACACATAGACTGTGTTATAGTCCAAACACAAGACAGACTGTATGTAAGTCCTATCTCCATGCTAGTTTGTGTTTGAGTGTATTTCCTGTTTTTGTCCATTGTGGTGAATTACACATCTGAATGGATTCATTTCACAAGTTTACCATTCAGTTTGATTTCCTATTCAACATATTCAAACATAGCAATGGTTTTACATTGAAATAAATATGTTATTACACTTATTACTAAGTAAAGCTATTTTTCCCTTAAAAATAAAAGAGAAAAAGTTAATGAACTTAACCCTATATAACCATTACATCATATTTGCTACATGCATTTCTGAGACCCCTATGTCTTTAGCATGATCAAAAGTTTCCTCAAAAAACCCATTGTATATAACATGTTTTCTGCCCTGTAGTTCTCTGCCCTTCCACAAGGGGCATTAAAGGGGTTTTCCTGAACATTTCAAAATTACTTTTTACATGAAATCTTATAAACGCTTTTGGTGGGAAAGTTTTTGCAAATTTTTTTATACTTTATGGTGAAAATAACTATAATAATAAATAAAAATCTATTGTCAGTCATTTTTAAAAAATGACTACTTGCTGTATTAAAATAATGCAAAAGTTCAAGTTCAGTTTATTTGAATTAACTCATTTTTTAACGTAGCCATATATTTTAAGAAGAATCACACATTACAGAGTTGACACATCTGATTTAAATAAAAGGCTGATCAACTGAATCACTTAGATAGTCAAAATTCCTTTAAACCAAGCAGAGAAATAAGTAACACATGCAGAGCAAGGGTCCTTAAGACGTCTTCTCCTCATACCAAAGTCAAACTGAAACTCGTCTTATTACAAACACTGCATTCCTACTGTCAGGAGTCTTCTGGAGAATACATGTTTTTGTGTCGCAGGATATCGAGATCCCAGATGGTCATAAATGTCTTTATGATAGTATGTTAAATCAAACGTAGGGCCCTCTGTATGATAGCTAAAGCTTGACAGGATGTTTTTCACAGCAAAAAATGATGTTAAGTCCTTTACAAAGATTTAAGATATGTGAGGTTACAAATGAAATAAATTATAAGTTACTTTAAGGAAAGTTAGATTGATAAACAGCTAAATCCAATACTTTTTCTCTGAATTTAGCTCATATTTACATTTTTATGTTTTTGTTTTCTGTAATGTTTATGTACATCATTTAGAAATAAAACTTCTAGTCAATTTTAAAAGAAAATCTTTGAAAAACAAGATTTTTTTTTCTTATTGCAACTCTTCAAAATGTAATTGAAATGCAGAAAGGCTTTGATAGCGTGCCCCAGCTGGAAATGGATACAACCTAAGCCATTTAAGGTAATATTTAAACGTTACCATATTCTCTGACAGATGAACTGAGCCCCAGGGCATTGTGGGGGGATACAAAGCATGCATGATAGGATAGGAGGGGCACATTTGGCTAACCTCCTTTGAGAGAATAAGCCTCTGTTAAATCCAGAGAATGAGAACATAACCGTCTGATACTTTTCCGCATATGCATCTTTGATGATGATTTACAGTCGGGAATTCTCAATCTGGTTAAATGGGGATGGGGCATGTGGGTAAATAAACACGCAACCTTTGTGGAAAAGTGAATAAAAAGCAAGAGCAGCTTGACTGATTATTGTAAAGGCTCATTTCAAGACAAGAACTCAAGAAAAACAGATAAAATAATATTCTTGTGAGTCAGAAAATAAGGCTATTTATTTAAAATATCTTTGTAGAAATTCTGCAGTGATGCCTGTTGGTGCAAATATGCATTTAAACCACTGCAGTTCCAAAATTACCTTAATTTAGCATCTTATTGAAATAAGAGAAGGTATATTTTTACAGCTGTAAATAAATCCAGGCGTCAAGGGGTTAATATTTAAATGGTGTTTGGATTGAGAACAGTTAAAGGGGGAAACCTCAAATTCACATGGAAGCAATACTGACCACAATCATCAACTGTGTGTGTTCCTGTGTGGGTTTCAGTGTGCGGGGAGACACTTCAGGAATCTACCGGTAACTTCTCATCTCCTGGTTACCCCAATGGATATCCATCATACACACACTGTGTCTGGAGAATATCTGTAACACCTGGAGAAAAGGTGCACACACATACACACACAGTCAGCATCCCACACTGCAGTGCAGAGAACTTGGATGCATAGCTAAGCATAATAAGACACTGACAGAGCTGACAGAGGGGCTGCTATTGATGAAGTCTCATCACTGCAGATCCCACCCTCCTCTTCCTTTTTCAAGGTGCTCTTAAAAAATGCATAAATAAATGGTAGCTCATATGTTCTTACTTTATTGCTTGTTCAGATTGTTCTCAACTTCACCACTATGGACCTGTATAAGAGCAGTCTGTGCTGGTACGATTACATTGAGGTTCGAGATGGATACTGGAGAAAAGCCCCTCTGCTTGGTAAGAAACAGAACCGAGATAAAAAAACCAGACGCTTTTTAACTTAACTTTTAATGGTTTTTTAAGATAAATCAATTTTGTATTAGTTTAGCACTATCAAATAGTAGCCTTTTTACCTTTTCTGCTGCTTATTTTTGACAAGTTTGACATGTTTAAAGTTTTTTGGATTGAGATGAAATTGACCTTGGATTTAAGGCACTGCAGAGACTTCTGTGCTTTGCTGACACCACAGTTTAAAGTATGTATATTCAGGATGGAAAAGCTGCACTGATGCATCTGTGGTGAATAAGTGCTTAAATGAGAGAATCAAGCCAGCGCCAACAAAAGCAGGTGAAGGTTGATAAGACACCGAGATGTTTCACAGATGTTTGTTCTCCACTGAGACAGGATTATGTCTTTCTTAAAAAAATAGTTTCAACCAAAAACAATGGGGGGAAAAATCCCCTTGTTTTGTTGCTTGTGCATGAAAAAGCTTTGCTGCAATTTCATATTCACAATGTAGAGTTAAGTGTTTGTCAGTGGGGTGTGTGAAGGTTTTCCTGACTTTCTTGTTCAAACAAAAAGGATGGCAGATTTGTTTGGTTCATTATTGTCACTTACATAGACACAAGTAAGAATACATTTTGTACTAATTCCTTTGTTGCATCATTTTTGTTTTTTAAGAATAATATCCATCCATAATCCTTCTAAATGCATTTGCATTTGTCTTTACAGGCAGGTTCTGTGGAGACAAAATTCCTGAAGTTTTGGTATCTACTGATAGCAGAATGTGGATTGAATTCCGCAGCAGCAGCAACTGGGTTGGGAAAGGATTTGCTGCTGTTTATGAAGGTAAGAAGAAAGAAGTAAAAAAATAGAGAATTGACCACAAAAAGCGTTAAATGAATTCAGGATTTTTAAGTTTCTGAAACCAGCCTGGGCTCTCAGACTGAATGTCCTAGTGACTTTCCAAGAAGTTTTCCTTGAGGCTTGCATTATTCATGGCATACACAGAATGTGTTTTCTGTGCCGGTGATCATCACAGTTGATGCTAACTCATCTTGTCTTTTTCTGCTCACTCACTGTTGCCTCTTTTGTGCAGCCATCTGTGGAGGAGAAATAACCAAGGACTCAGGTCAGATCCAGTCTCCCAACTATCCTGATGACTACAGACCCTCCAAGGAATGTGTGTGGAGGATCACCGTCTCCGAGGGATACAATGTCGGGCTCAGCTTCCAGGCCTTTGAGGTGACCCACTCCTCCTGTGTGTGTGTGTGTGGGTGGGTGGGTGTGTACGTGTGTGCCTCAGTTTTGTGTGAGTGTTCTTGGAAATGTCTGGGTCAAATTTCTCGCTTCTGTTGCTGCTAGAAAGTTAATAAAAGTGGTTAAGCATGTGGAAATGTGTGTTTGTTTAAACTGCGTGTGTCTAAGCGTGAAGAGGTAGAAACCGGCAGCTGAGGAGCACTGCTACTTAAGAATGGGGTAAAAACGACATGATAGATGAGCATGCCACACATTCTAGAACAAGAAAACATTTTAATGATTCTATTCTTTTCTATTCTATTCTATTCTACTCTGCCAAATAATCAGCAAATCAGTGAGTATGTGCAGTTATATAATAATTTAACATAATTTAACAAGGGTTAATGCTACAGTATGTACAGACCGGGTATGTGATGCACGTTCAAGAATGTGCTGAAAACAGGTTTTTGGAATACCTCACTGTCGCAACTCGATACTAGTGCATGTACTCACAGTCAAAAGAGGCTGAGTGTGAAATGTCGAAGCCGTGCAAATCTCATGAATCTTGCTCCAGGCTTTTTCTTTCACAGCTCTATTCCGATATATGACAGACTTGGTGTTATAGAACTCTGGCCGGGCACAAAACCAATTATTAATTTCTCCTTCATGATCAATTTTCAAACAGTTTGCACTTTCCTTAATTGAAAGGGATGCCATCCATATGTCACTATCAAATCTAAGTCCCTGATTGGTCAAAGTTCAACTGGTTTAGCTTTCAAGACACCACCTCTTGAACTATGTTTTTTGCTGTTGTTTACCTAATTTAATGCTCATCAGAGAGCTTTTGCACGGTCTTGAAGGTCTTTTCCTCACACTTTGAAGGCTTTGTCAAGCCAAATGTGTGAGGAAAAGGGAAAATTAGGATTTCATGATTCACATTCTTGTTTATAAGTGATCTGCAATAAAGGCTGGATAATGTTGGCAAAAACGAAATAACTTCCTCAGAACAATCCTATTAGATATGGTTTAGTGTTTTGTAAATATCAAACATGCAGACACAGGAACGTGGCAGACTTTTGTTAGAGCAGCATCACTAATTACTATACATTTGAAGAACCATGACGATACGACTTCTGATTGTGTCTTCCTATCATTTTGTTTTATCAACAAGAATGACCTAAAGGATGAAATGTGGTCCAACCATTACTTGCAGTCGATTTGGCAAAACCATAATTCCAAAATTCACATGGTTAATTCAAACCAACTCTGCGATGGACTTTGGAACCATCCAGGGTGAACTCTGCCTTCACCCAAAAGTGTATGGGATAAGCTCCAGCATGACCCTGAAATGGATTAAGTGGGTTTAGAAAATGTATGCATGGATATTTAAACCATGACTTCAAGGGTTAATGTGGAGATACCATCACATCCTTACAGAAATACGGGTCTTGAATTTGTGACATGAATCTGCGGTCATGATATCACAGCAACCAAGTGTGGGAATAGATCAGTAGAAATTCATTGTCATGTGTTTTACCAACGCTATAGCGGCAGTGTGTGGTTTTGTGTTTCTCACTGTCAGTTTGTGCACATGTTGTGCATAAATGTTTACGCAGGTTGAGAGGCACGACAGCTGCGCTTACGACTACCTGGAGGTCAGGGATGGCCCACTTGAAACAAGCCCTCTGATTGGTCGGTTCTGCGGCTATGACAAGCCTGAAGATGTGCGCTCGACCTCAAACACTCTATGGATGAAGTTCGTTTCAGATGGAACGGTCAACAAGGCTGGCTTTGCTGCTAACTTCTTCAAAGGTGTGTAAGAATAACCAGGACAAGCTGTTTGTGTTTGTCAGTCCGCTGTGCTTTCTTGTGCTGCTTTTTCAACAAATTTATTTGTTTTGTTCTTTGACACTTGTGCTCTTTCAGAGGAAGATGAGTGTGCCAAGCCGGACAATGGAGGATGTGAACAGAGGTGTGTAAACACTCTCGGCAGCTTCAAGTGCGTCTGTGACCCCGGTTATGAACTGGCCCCTGACAAGAAGAGCTGTGAAGGTGATTTTCTACATTCATGTGTGGGATTCTTTGTGTTTCTGTAGAATATGTTTATGCATTAAAGATAAACAGGATAAGCAATTGAGAAAACTATTGTTTTTTCCTCCATCAGCAGAGAAATTACAGAGTAAAAAGCCAATCTCAACGTGCCATGAAGATTTGTTTAATCTCATTTACCGGTACTAGATTATTTGCATCAAGTAGTAACGTGGAGGAAATTACAGGGATGTCCAGTTAAAATAACCAAAACGTTTTTATGTTCAAAAACTTCCCAAAAGGCAGAAACAATGGAATTAACATAAGTAACAGAGTAAAACTGATTATCAGTGGGTCATGGAAGGGTCAGATTGCGACAGGTATTTTAGTAGTGGTCTAAATGAGATCATATTTTTGTAAGACGTTCAAAGCGTTTACAATGTGTCCATTATTCATTCACTCTTCATTCATACTTGGTAATGGTGCACATTCATACACATTCACACACCAGTGGAGCAAAACTGGAGGCAGAGAGGGTGAAGCGTCTTGCCACTATCTTTTGCAACAGTAATCCACAAGCATGGCTGTGTCAAACTAGTATCTCTAATATGAAGGAATTTCATGCAAACAGGAGAACTTCATGGGTTGTAAAAGTTCTACATTTTCAGAGGTTAAGTGGCATAATTGCCTTTTGAAGGCAACAACTGTCTAAATCCTGGAACCCCAAAAAATGCAAATTGGTTTGCTTTTTGAGGTCGCTTTATTGTTTGCAGACCGTTTTTAGACTTGTTAAAGAGAAAAATGTCCTCTTTCTTTGTTCTACATGGTAAGGAACTATTCCATCCTTGAACACGATCAGAAATACTTTTTTATCATCTTGTAAATAAGAAACACATTGTAAAGTACTCTGGGGAACTTTGTAGACAGGGTTGACAAGATGCTATGTAAATGTGGTCTGTTCGCAATATGTGCTGTGAGGCACTCTCAGGTTAACTTTGGTGTGTTTGGTGGTGTCCGAGCAGACATGTTATACATGGTCATTTTAAAATTACAGTAATTTAAGTCATCTGTAATATTATCAATAAAAGCCTTGTTTAATTATTTCCACTGGGAAAAATGTGCACAAAGTTTGTTCACTGTTTAATTTGGGTGAATGCACAAGGAAAACAATGTATTGACTGTTGAAGGTTCTCACTTATGCAGGTGCTTCATTGTCAGGAAGTTGAGTCACCGCATTGGGATTAAAGTGTTTTTGAAACATTTCACCACTTATCCAAGTGGCTTTATCATGACTGATGTCATGACTTAACTTCAAGACATTGGATTGGGTGATCAAAAACTTCTGAAATGAGTTTTTCCAAATGAGCCTTCAGCTTGTTTATCAAAAGGTCCTTGTTTTTCCATCAGTTTCTGACTTGTTTGTATCTGGGCGTTCACAGCGGCATGTGGGGGCCTCTTATCCAAGCTTAATGGAACTATAAGCACTCCTGGCTGGCCTAAAGAGTATCCACCCAACAAGAACTGTGTGTGGCAGGTGGTGGCTCCCACTCAGTACCGCATCTCCATGCAGTTTGAGGCTTTTGAGCTGGAGGGCAACGAGGTGAGCATGTCTGTCACTGTATGTTAACATGGCAGCCACCTTCTGGATGACTGAACTGTATTTGTGTGTGTAGGTGTGCAAGTACGATTATGTTGAGGTGCGGAGTGGCCTTTCATCTGACTCTAAGCTGCATGGCAAATACTGCGGCACGGAAGTCCCTGAGGTTATTACCTCCCAGTACAACAACATGAGAATCGAGTTCAAGTCGGACAACACCGTCTCCAAGAAAGGCTTCAAAGCTCACTTCTTCTCAGGTAGGACTCATCTTTCTTTCAGGACTGGTCTTTCTTTCAGTGTGTTTCTTTTACACGGCAGTGAATTTATGTTCTTGTCAGGTCATGTGAGAGTGTCCAGACCAAAAGTGAAATACAGTGCAGGAGTGGTTTGTGGCTTTTGATGCTTGACACCACTGGAATCCACTAAAACTGCCAGATCCTGGAGCCGAGCCTGTCCTCCTACAAACTTTGTAGCTTTAGAAATGTGGAGGAGTTGAAGTGCTTTTTATTCATTAAACACATTTTATGAAGAGTGTTACTCTTAGTCTAAAGCAACAGACAAACCGGGCATTTGATGCACGTTCAAGAAGGCGCTAAGCACGCTAAATGGGGGTTCATGAATGCAGGTATATAGGCCATGGTGTTCACACTGGACAAGCAGAGAGGGGCTTCTTCTTCTTTTATTTTTTCACTGTTTAGTAGCGCATGTCCGCCACCTATTCCAATATACGATATATAGATTTTATTCCAGACTCATAGTCCAATCAGTTAAAAAGAACACATAACCATTAAAACAGTACTTCAAGTAAAGTGCCAAGAGTACACAGGATGACAAAAAATAAACAAAAATACAATTGTAAAAGTATATAGAAAGATTAAAATAGTTGAAAATAAATCACTTGTGAACTTGAAAGACTTAGTGTCACAAACAATTATTAATTTCCCTTCCATGATCCATTTTCTTATTGATTTATTTTTTTCTCTTTTAACCTGTTCTGTCCAACAACTGAGTAAACAGAGGAGAGCAGAAGGCCTCTTGTGTTGGACATGTTTTACTTTTACAATAAGAGGAAATGTAACTTCCAATAGCCAGGGTGTATATTTGTATAAGCCTCTTTTTTTTTTTCAATCATTACATTTTATGTTTTAAATATGTATTTTATTTTTATTTTATTTTATTTTTTATCCATGATTCATTTTCAAATAGCTGACACTTCCGTGAATTAAAATGAACCCCATCCATACGTCACTACCGAGTTCGAGCCCCTGACTGGTCAAAGTTCAACTGGTTTAACTTTAACTGGGGTTCAATGGCCGCACTTTTTCTATGTAGAGCACAAAAATGGTCTTAAAAACGTGCGTAGCTAAGCGTAAATTTGAAATGCGAAAGCCTGAAAAGCACTTGTGCGTGCGTTTACATTGACTTTTTACTGGAAGTGACTACTAGATCGTGCTTTGCCGAGGGCGGTGTGAACTTAGCTTTAGATCTGTTTACTAGAAAGGCAGTCCATCCTGTGCTTTTGCTGTCCTAACGATGCTCCAAAAATTCTATAATGATTTATAGAAAGGATCAATATCTGTTTATTATCATAATTCACATCTTTCAAAGAAATGTGGACTTTTTTGTGTATTCCTTTCACAAAACTACTTTGCTTTTAATATGTTCTAAAGTAATTTTCTTCATATTTATTTACCATTTCCATTTACCATTTTACTATCCATTAATAAAAGAGTAAAAATACAGCTTTCTAAATTGGCTTTGGGGCCATTACTTCTAATTAAATCTACCCTTCACTGCCTTCTTGTGCTGTCAATGCTGGTGTTTTAGAATTTAGGGAAACATCCATGTGCATTTGTGTGTTCCAGTCCCTACAGCTGTAACTCTAGAGGTTTCAGCAATGCTGCTGGCCTCTGCACCCACACTGCACTCTGCCCTCTCTCCTTCAGACAGACCCGTACTGTGTCAGCTGTCCATGTTTGTATTTGAGTCCTGCCATGATAGAAAGCATGGTCCTTCCCGAACCAACAAGCTGACTACCTTGTCAAAGGTCAGAGGTAACGTGACCTCTGGATCCGATCCACTTTGTGATGTACGGAAATGGGTGGATCCTGTTGTACTCCTATGGATTATTGCCTAATCCATTCTCTTCTTGAGCGAAACGTGCTTTGGCCCAGTTTCTTCCTTATTTCCTTCCAGATCTGGGCAACAACTCAAAACTGTCCTTTTTAGTGGAATCACTTCATGATGACATGATATTCCCATGACATCGTTCTTTAGATTCCTCATGCACAAATAAATGATTCCAAACTAACAAAAACCAAACCCTTCCTATTTTTTAATATCCGAACACAACAATTTCATGTAAACTTGTCGGTTGAAATAATCTTGTCAAAGCTCAACTCCCTGCGGAGCTTCCCTGCAGAGTTCCTGGAGCTCCTGGCTAAGCGCAGCAGGTTTTTTTTTTTGAGGAATTACTCTCTCGCAGATAATTTGCACTCATTTTAGCGTGTCCAAAGTGGCCATGTGGCTTGGATGTCATCAGAAGCTGCCAGGGATAACTTTTGTTTTGGCAATTTTCCAGCAGCTTTGGGGAGGTCCCTGCAGCCTCCCACTCACCGCTAATCCATGAAAGTGAGTGTTTGTGCTTGCGAGAGTGTGTGGACGTTTTGTGCTTGACCCGGAGGCTGTTACAATGAAGACTGTGTGGCATCGACTGCAAAGCTGCTTAGCCGACATTAGGGTGAGACTGAGCCCACAATAGCACTGTAATACCACATCAGACACTGACACACACACACAGATGAAGAGGCAGAGGAGGATTTAGTAGTTTCATTAAAATCAGATCTAGTCGCGCTGAGGTGAAAGTTAGCCTCTCTGTCTAATCGTGCAACTCTTGTTCCTTGTTCCGTCTCACATTCTGCATCATTTTCTCTTGGACTCATTTCACCCACCTTCAGGTCTTTCCGACTTCAGCCGGTTGCAGCTTAACGTGGCAGCTTCAGACATATGTCAAACGTGGTGTCTCAACCTGTACTTTTCCATTCAAAGGGAAAGCATAGTGATTGGAAAAACCATAAATTACAGTATGAAAGTAAAAAAAAACACACCCGGAAAGACACCCAAACACTTTCTTATCTACTTTGTCAGTCGAAAAGATTTAGAAGAGGTTTGTCAAAATCAAAAGAATATATATATTGTGTTTGAAAATTAACAAAATATTTAAGTGGACAGCTATTTAATATCTGGGAAGATTTAAACTTAAAGACATTTTTGCTAAAGTTGTGACTTTTTATGCTTACTTTGAATTTAACTACATTTTTTGTGAATCCATTAACTGTATAAGAGAACTGGACTGAGTAAACCTTCCCCCCACTCATTCCAAATAGGAAGTATTAAATGGCTCCAAGAAACCAATATCCCATAGATTTCTATTGAGACATTAATGAATATTTGAGAGAATAACCATTCTTGCTCCGATACCCTTTTCTTAACATCATTTTTTTATGATGTTTTTGGTTTTTTATCGCAAGTAACTCAAGTTATAAACTGACCAATCAGATGACCCAGTAAAAACATGTGCTGTCCCCACCTTGAATGTTTGATTGACAGATTCTCCCAAGCTACTTTCAATGGAAGGTGTGTGGACTTCCAACAAGCTCACTCACAGTTAGCAACAGTAGTTGGAATAGAAATGTTGTCTCAGACCAATCACTACCATGTGGCTCCAACCCGGTGGCGCCCGTATCGCGAAAAAATTGTGACTGACTTGGCTTCAGTTTACTGGAGCCTGAGGTACGGCATTTTCTACGAGTCACCTCACACCTGCTCAGTCCAGTTTTCTAGATATGGTCAATGGGTGAACCCCACCACAAGACAGCATTGCTCACATTGAAAGGATCTTGACCTGCCACAATTAAAAGGTTGTTACAGAATTTTTAAAACAATGAATATATTGATTGCAGTTTAGGAATAAAATTGATCTTTTTGATTTTTTTATATATTTAAAAAAAAGTTTATTTAGCATAAATACGTTTTTGTTCAAGTGTTTGTGAGCTCTGGATCATTAATTTTAAAATTCATTTCATTTTTCATTAATATTGAGTTGATAAGTTTACTCAGCATTAAGCTATTTGGATTTTTGTTTAACTTTGTATTTTTTAAAATATAGAAAATAGATCAACGTACTAAAATCTCTTGCCCTTATTCTATCTTCAGGTTCTCAGAGATATAGCTCACTTAGACTGTGTTAGCTCACATCTACATACAAATACTCTATCGTTATCACAAAAAATGTTGTTTTTTTATTCTACCCTTTACAATTTCAGGTGTTCAGTTTAGAACACAACAGATTAAGTACAGAGCAATATTTTTAAAGTTTATATAGTAAATAATTGATAAATGTTTAAGTTTATAGCACTTTTCAACCCAGTGGTACTCAAAGCACTTTACATATCCCAAAATCCAGCTTTTGCTAAAAAAAAAAAAAAAACACCAACATGAGAGCAGGTTTCCTTCCTTACCAGTGGCTCTTATGGGTTTAGTACCACCTGGTATCAATCAAACTGCCAAAGTTGTCCCCTTTATGTGTATATCATCATAAAGACCAGGTCCATATCTGTTCTGGAAAAAAGTGATCAGAATTTTTTCTTTTTACATTTCCATTTGTTTTTTTTATGATAAAGTTGAGACTTGTTTTAAAGATGCCATGTGCCATGTTTTTAATTTTCTAGTGCCTATAAGTTCTTTTTAGTGAGTTTATTACAGCAATACACCTCTACCCTTTAATAACCCAACTAAGTAAAAAAAACTAAAACAATGAAAAAAATGTTTATTCAATTGCACGAGGAATAGCTACAATCATTGTTTTTACAAATATTTTTTAAAAATATGCTCAGCCATTTGTTTGAGTTAGCAGTGATAGGGTTAAAATCAAATAACTAGATGGAAGCAGCTCATCAAACTTTCTCAAGAGTGTTTGAAATGTTTAAAATAACTCTACAGTGTGTCAATATTACCTTTTACAACAAAGAATGGTTCGTCACCTTTGGAGAACACGAGAAGAGAGCTTCCCCTATTTCAGATTCAGCTGAATTTGATCAGATTTTAGAATAGATGTATATTGTAGACGCACTGAAGCTCTCAGCATATCTATCTATGTCCTAACAGCTTGTTCAGACGACAAACTCCTGTTTACAAAATATCACAGGTGATGTGAAAAAAAGTTTTATGTACACAGATGTGTCAGTGCCAAGCACCACTGTCTCCAGAAGCTTTTATTTTGAAACTCACGTCCTTTTCTTAGCCACCGAAAACACGTGATGGTGTACATTAATCTGCACTTTATCCTGCTGTTTGAATGTTAAATTTCTAAAGATTTGGTCTGAGGCTGATAAACTTTTTGTTAAAATAATGCAAGGAAAAGTTTTAACCTGAAAGCTGAACAATGCTCTTATTTTCTTACCTCTGTGCTGTTCTATCACGTCTAATTAAATTTCTCCTTATCATTACCCATCTTTATGCTATCACTATCATCATGTTCTCCTTTTTTTCCGCTCAGTCTCTAATTTTCACCGGAAAGTGATGGGCTGTTTTTTTTTCTCTCCCTAACAGACAAAGACGAGTGCAGCAAGGACAATGGGGGCTGCCAGCACGAGTGCATCAACACTGTGGGCTCTTACGTCTGTCAGTGCCGTCACGGCTTTGTGCTGCATGAGAACAAACATGACTGCAAGGAAGGTGAGTTGAATTTGCACCCCCCACCCACACACACACAGTATCATAAAAAACGGGCATCTTCATACAGTCATTATTATCATTTAGACCAGGGGTGTCAAACTCATTTTCACCGAGGGCCACATCAGCATAGTGGCTGTCCTCAAAGGGCCAAATAAAACATACATGTAACTAAATGTAATGAAAAATAAATGTAACTACTCCTTAAAGTTAAATAACTCATTATTTATTAATTATAACTTTTTAAAGTGACAATTACAGTTGGATAGAAAACATATGTTTGCTTGTTATTCTAGCATAAATCCTTTTAAATGTTGTCTGCTTATTAAAACCCACGATCAAACTGTCCAAGTGAATAAAGAAAAATAACATAAAACTGAGCTAGAAAGAACATAGTGTAACATATAGTGTAACATTTTACAAAAAAGGCTGCACACAGCCTTGCATCCAACTGATGGTTTGATGACAACAATTTGTCTGCATTCACACATAAGACCTGCAAACATTAAATAATTACAACTGCAGCTACACATAAATTATATGTAATCAACTAAAAAAAATTATTTTAAGGAATTAAAAACTTTTATGCTCTTGCGGGCCATATAAAGTGACATAGTGGGCCACATTTGGCTCCCGGGCCTTGAGTTTGACACATGTGATTTAGACTATAGATGTTACTCTGAAGTCCGGTTGTTGTCCTAAAAGACTTTCTGAGTTTGTCCATGAATTAGGTTGCATTTGCTAGTCACCATAACTCTTTGTATCTGAGGCCGAACAGCCTTGTTGGGATTAGCTTCAAGAATCTTCTGGTTTCTGGATTAAAGCTTGTTTGACAACAAAAGTAACTTAAGCCTAGTCAGTTGACCAAGCAACCACTAGGAGGTTCTTACCATAGACGGTAGGACTAGATCAATAATCTCTGATGACACACATAGGACGTCTGCTTGAAATAAGAGTTAATGGGAAATTACTCCTTCCTGACACCAGCTCCTGGTGGTCTTTTGAGGAACTGCAAGATTTAGAATATCTAGATTTGAGAAAGTCAGGCTTAGTAAAAGGTTAAAAAAATAAATAAACATATCTCAAAGTCTTTTTACATTAAAAGTTTTCACTCCTTCATCTAGACTTAATTCCCCCTTAACTATACATGGTAGGCCTGCACAATTAATCGCAAATTTATTGTTATCACGATTTCAAGCTGTGCAATATCCATAATGCAAAGGTCTGCGAAAAAGCCAATAAATGGTAAACCTTAAATGTGCTAAAACAATCTTATGCCATCTTGAATTATTTAATGAATTGAATAAATCCCTTTATGCATTTGACCAATCAGATGGAGCACTTTACGTTATTGACCAATCAGATGGAGCTTTATTTTAGATTTTGCCCTCCTAATTAGACAAGGGTCATTTGGAGAATAATTTAAGGTATTTTGACTCTTATTTAAATTAAACTTTTGCAGTGAAATGGAAATTTTTTGTTGTTTTTGCTATTTGTTCATTTATCGCAAGTTATATCGCAAAATTGATCACTAATATTGCAAATCGTGATTTTTTTCTCAGCCCTGATACATGGGTTAAATTTACATATTCTTTAGCATTTATGAATAAACTTTAGATTTGAAAAAGGAAATTGCACTCTTCTCTTTGGTTACTAAGTAACAAGATAGTGCCAAAAAAATGCTTCAAAATGATGTAGCACAAAAACAAAGGGTCACATGACTACACCCACCACCCATCTTTTACAGTTAAGGGTTTGAGTAGGTTTTAGTCTCACCCATCCTCAAAATTCATTTTTTTATTTGGAAAATAAATATTAATAATTTGACCTTTGCCACTTTAAGCATGTCTAAGTCAAGTCTTAAAGGCCCACTTTGGTGAAAAAATTTTTTTTTGTGTGTTTTTAACATGTTCTTATGACATTTTTCTGAAAATGGAGGAGAAATTAAGCTTGAAATTGCATTTCTGAGTATTTCTTTTTTCAAAGCTTGTAGATAGAAGATAGAATCTGTGAGCCACAAGCTCCCTGCTCCACTTCATTCTGATGCATCCATTTGCAGAAAAGTAGATCCATCTACGTCTTTGTTTTCCTCGTCTGAGCTGGTATCTGCCTCAAAACTGTATGGATGGATAGCTCAAATAATGATTGCTATTCTTGTTGCACTGCTTATGTTAAGTTGGGGGTGCAAGGGAGAGTGTGTAAACAGAGAGCTGTCAGCAACAGGGAGGGGAAGAGGGCAAGTTTGCCGAGCACCAAGTCCCTCCCTCAACTCAGAGGTGAATTTCTAATAAACTCTAATGGGTTCCTCTGAAGAAATCATGTCCTAGAAAACAACAGTTTCTTGTTGTTTTTTGCCTAAGAACGGCATAATTACACTTACAAGACTACTGAGAATGCTTTAACATAGATAACCAGGTGATCAGTGTGAGTCTTTAAGTTTTTGGCCATAATTATAATTCTCATGTCTATATTTCTATAAAAGTCTTTTTTTAAGTTTTGTATATCAAGTACAAGTACAAAAAAGAAAAACAAGGGGAACATAAATTCTGATAATATCTGTACTACTATGAATGCAATAAAACAAATTGTATTAGATTGGGTGGAAATAGTACAAAGGGAAAAAAATAAAAATCCACAAATTGTACGAAAGTCTACAAGTCGTAGAAGTGGAGTCTAAAGTTTCATCTTGTGATATTTAAGTTCAAGTCCTGTTTCTGTTGCTGGTTTGCTATTTATTTTTCCTTAACTTGAATTGTGAATTTTTGTTTTTTCTTTACTTAAACTTTTACAAGATGCTACAAAAAGAGCTCTAAACCTCGTTTCTGTTCAACGCAGCACACATATGACTCTAACATCGGACATGTTCAGTAGATGGGATGTCAACTCCATACTCAAAATGGACACGGAAAGCCTTGTTCTTAACGTGTCTCCAATAAGTTCAAACACTCAACAGACTGGAAGTGAAGACAGATGTGCTCAGTGTGTGCTGCTTGTGTGTGAGGAACAGACACAGAGTGGAAAAGGTTACAGGTTAACAGACATCATAACTTATTTAAAAATTACTTTCACATTCCCACGCACCTACTAAGACACATAACAGTTGAACTAACACACACGCCAGAGCTCTTTGAGGCTGAACTTTTGGAGACAAACACCCCATTAATACTCACATCTGTGTCTTACTGATGGCTCCCTATGCTGCTAGTAAAAAATAAAACAACAGGGAAGCTTATAGGTTGCACTTTATTCATGTTTCTGTGTGCTTAGGGTTGGGTTGACTCAGTCATTTTCCTGAGAATTGCATGTATGACCACCATACAGCTATATATGGTTTTTCACATGCTTTGTTTGGAAACAACATGCTGTTCTTGTGGCTTAGGCAGCCTATGTTGGAAAATCTGCTTACTTTCCCCAAATGACAAATGTATTTGGTTGTTTTGATCCACCTTATAAGTCAAACTAAACTGCAGATAATTCAATAACAATGGCTTCATTCTAATTACTAAAAAACGATATTGTGTGGGACTATCTAATGCCTTGGACTTTAAAAGTAATTCTACGCAAACTAGTAGTATTTTTTTTTTTGCCAAAAAACTGTCACTGACTTCCCAAAATAAAAACCTTATAAATTGGATTATTTTTATTTTATTTTTTATATTTTACAAAAACTATTTATTAATCCTATGTGTTCTGACAATGAAAACGTGGACAGCTTATTAAAAGAGTAATGAACATACATTTTTTTACAGGAAAATGGTTCAAACGCACTCCATTGTGGTCTATATTTGCCACTCAAGTGACCATTGATGCACACTGGTTTTTCGTAGAGACTTCTGGGAAATTTGCAAGGAACTCAATTTTTTACGATTCGTACAGATCAACAAAATGGCAAACACACTATACACTGCTCTAGGAGATCAGACACCCAATATTTACAAGATGGGGCTCCTATCCCAGCATGCATCTGTGTCAGATGCTCTTCCTTATGCATCCAATACTGCTATCCTTTAGGCTTGAATAGTTTGTTTGGCATATTCAAATTTATTGCAGTCTGGAGGTTTCCACTATTTTCCACTGGTCCACTAGTTTAATTTTCAGCAGCTGCAGAAACAAACACATTAAAGCGGTCGTGCAGTCCATGCTTTCATGTGAAATTCCCTCTGAACTCCTGACCAGGACATGTTTCTTTAAAATCCTTTCACTCTCTTTTGGCTCTCTTGTTTCTCTCCTTCCTGTTCCCTTTGCCATTTCCTCTGATCTTTTCCTGTACAACCACGATGTTAACATCCTTCCTATGTGTGTGCTTTCTGTGTCTCTCTGTGTTCATGTCCAGCTGAGTGTGAGCACAAGATCCACAGCCCCAGCGGGACCCTGAGCAGCCCCAACTGGCCAGACAAGTACCCCAGCCGGAAGGAATGCACCTGGGACATCACCGCCACACCGGGACACAGAGTCAAGATTGTAAGTGTGCAATCAAATGAAACCGAGTGCTCATGGCTGCCAGGCCTCCATGTCTTATAACAGCAGTCTCATGTTGCACACAGAAGCCTCTGGCTAACCCTCCCACTTTTGATTTGCTGCTTCTTTTTCTCTAATAAACCAAAATGAGAATAAAAAAGGTGCATGTTTTGGATATTCATGTTTAACAGTAAGTATGAGCTCATGCATTAAAGCCATCTGGGTCCATCTAACAAGCATACAGTTGCCCCCCTTCTGAGCTACAAAACCTGTTTGGAATAGATGAATACATTTTCATGTAGTTCCAAAACCGAAATATAGTTTTTGTCATTACATTGAAGGCTTTCCAACTTTTTTGGTGTAGAAAAGTCAGTGCACCAAAAGCATTGCCCCCCCCCCCAGTCTTGTTTGTTGGGATTCTCTGACTTCAGAGAGAAATAGAACCAAGCACATTCAACTTTTGCATTAACTTTCAAAAGCTTTAAGAATTTGCCATAGTTGTTGTTTACCTTTTGGCAGGTCGCCACAGCAAATCAGCTTGTGGCTGCGTAGTTAGTCAGTAGCGAACCCCCACTGAGCCATCCAGCTGCTTTGAATGATTTACCATAATAAACCCAGATGCCTAAAATACAGATGTTAAATATATAATTGATCGGATATTTTACACCAGAAAATCATAATGTCTGGGTACTGTTAGAAAGGATTTAGTGTAAACGGTGTTTTTAACATGTTCTTGTGGTATTTTTCTCATGATGGACATTCATAAAAAAAAATTCTGCTTAAAATTGCATCTTTGAGTATTTCTTTATTTAAAGCACAGTGAACCAGGACCAGATGAAAAAATGTCGTTGGAAAAAGACCTTATATGTCACAAAGAAAATACACTGTGATGGCCACAAGCTCCTTGATCTGCAACGCGGAAAGAAACGAGCCAATGGTCCCACCCACATCTCAGAGGCAAATTTGCAGAATCTATGTCGTAGAAAACGACACAGGTTTTCGAATTTTGACTAAAAGCAGCATAATAGTAATTAAAATTGCTTTGGGTACGCTTTTAAAATAACTCACAAGATGATTGGAATGGGACTTTAATCCTATTACCATTCCACCATTCCATCATATTCCACTCAGAGCGTAACACATACACATAGAGACCAAAATCCTTCCGATTAAAAATATAAATCTCTTTGCCTCACTCACATTCATTAGACAGATCAAGGCTGGCTGCCATCTATCAGAAACACCATCGACTGTCATTCAGGTTTCATAATCCCCCTATTACTGCTTATGCAACAGGAAACACATTACATCATCCACTCTGATAACATCATGGTGGGTTCATGCACTTGAATGTCAAACTTCTTTTGTTTTTGAGCATTTGAAGTAGCGTGGACAGCAAAAATTACACATACTTTGGTGAGACGACGTGTGTGTTCATCCAGTTTCGATTTTACTTCAGACATTAAGACATTTTTGAAACTTTTTTTCCACAGATTTAAACACAATTTAAGGTCAGCGTCCATTTAAAGGTAATCTGGGGGAATTTTGTTGGGGCATGAGAGTCTTTACAATGGTAGGAGTGTATAAGGTTTGTGAAACTAGAAGATGGGGTGATGACGACACCACTGTCAAATCAATTTGATTCCAGAAAAAACTAACATGTAGGACATTCTGTTGTTGCTTGTTGTTGCTTAACCTCTCTCATAATCACAAACGTCTCTTGAATGTTGTCGACAAAAAACACCAACCTGAAAGCATTTCCTGAAAATTCCTGAACGGCATCACGAATGAAAAAACTTCCTCCTTTGTTGTCCTCACAGTTAACATCCTTTCTCACACCTGCTTAATAGAAATCTGGCAAATAGTGAGTCATTCTACCTCGGTTTCATTAAAAGGTGTGATTCAGTGAACATTCATGTCAGTCAGTAAACAAGACAATGAGAAGAAAAAAACATGAAACATGAAATTCTTTACTTCATATCGGACCAACATAATAAAGTTTGCAGTCCAGATGGTTGATTCACAAATGTCAGACTTTAGAATTCTCTTTTTTTCTTGCATTTTTACAAATTTTGCAACTAAAGAAATTCTTGCAAAAAAGGTTTCCGATATCTTAACGACCAAAGTGTTTTCAAACATCTTTCTTAAAGGAAGAACGAGAAAGTAAAAAAGGACATGATGTAGTGTTTTTGTTTTGAATTTTGAAAAAGATTTTCTTTAAATTAAAGCCAAGTCAAAACAAAGTGGAGACATTTCAATGCACTGCACCGAAGTGAACAAAAATATTCTTTCATGTTTTGGCCTTTAAGTCCTGCATTTAGTGGTACGTTGGGAATACGTCCCATGAAGGGGTTACAACGAGATTTTATTCAACCTGCAAATTTCTTCTTAATTAGAAACTATGCAGGTGCCTTCCCAGAAGAAAATAAGATTTACAGAGGGGTTAAAGAAAAATTTCCGCTTTTATTTACATTCGAGCAAAAATGGACATGATCAAAATTTGCCACGGATATTTACAATTTTGGGTTGGACTGTAGATGTTACTTTCTCAAGTCTCAAATACCACACTAACTACCACACTAAAATTGGATTTTCACAGTCAAAACCAAATTTTTCTTAGTAACTTTCCATCAGGAAAAGCTATCTACTCTGGCTTGCAAAAGTGGTGTTTAGATATTTTAACACAATAGTGGATTTGCACAAAAAGTGTGGAAATTTGGTTACCGGTGTGCATGTAAACTCATTTATCCTGTTGCCAGATATCTGCAGAACCCAAATTATCTGAGCACATGTAAACGTAGCTTATAGTTTGTTTGGGATTTCACACTAAACTGCCCTTGAAGGCCCTTGTGATGCCTCGAAGTGCAGTTAAATTGGCAAAAATAAGACGTATAAACATATTGTCTTTAGTTGCAGGTAATCCAGCAACACGAGTGTTTCCTTTTATTTTAGAGCAAACTGTAATGCACCTCTTTGTTGTTGTAACTAAATTGAAAAGGTTTTATTCCTTTCAAATATATGAACATACAGTACACACAGTTTTCCTTTTGTTTAATCTTTAATCTCGCCCATAGATGTGTTGTGGTTTAATGCTCTTTTTGTCCGCCTCCACCTCTGCAGAGCTTCAACGAGTTTGAAATTGAACAGCATCAGGAGTGCGCGTATGATCACTTGGAGGCTTTCGATGGGGACAGCGACACCGCAGCAATCCTCGGCAGACTGTGCGGCGGCAAGATCCCCGAGCCGCTCGTCTCCACCAGCAACAAGATGTATCTCCGTTTCATATCTGACGCTTCCGTGCAAAGGAAGGGTTTCCAAGCTGCACACTCCACAGGTTTGACTCCATTTACCTACTATAAATCTATTTTTTAAGTCTCTTTATACATTTTTTTGTGTTCTTGTTGACCAAAGTGGCAGTCACAATCACCAGCATAACATCTCCCTCTAGTGGCTGGTTACAGCCTGTACATGCTGGTCATTCGTCCATAAAGAACAGAAGTTTATCCAGATTCAGTTGTAACTTTTATCAATGTCTTTTTTAGAGTGTGGAGGTCGTCTGAAAGCAGAAGCTCATCAGAAAAATCTGTACTCCCATGCCCAGTTTGGAGACAACAACTATCCAGGTCATACTGACTGCGAGTGGCTGCTGACCTCAGAGGAGGGATACAGCATCGAGCTCACCTTCATAACCTTTGAGGTGGAGGAGGAGGCGGACTGTGGCTACGACTTCATTGAGCTGTTTAACGGATATGATGCAAAGGCACACCGGCTGGGTCGCTTCTGTGGTTCAGGGGTAAACATCCACTTTTGCCTTCCATCTTTTACTTGGAGGAATTTTTAGAGCTCGCAACTTTTTGAAGCAGCTTGGTGAAGTTATTAACTCCCAAAACTTTAAGTCATCTGTCAGTTTTCAGTCATCTTCTTTAAATAATACTAATATGCATCCAATGTAATTGATGCTGTAACAGGGTGGATATAAAAGGAGTTGTAAGTTACACCCAAACATCCAAAGAAAAATCATGTCAAATTTTGGATTCCTGTATTAATTTCAGCGTCATGTATTGGAAATATTTTTAGAATGCCAGCTTAGTAGTCATGATTTTAGTTTTTCATATTTAATGCTTAGATTTATTAATTGAGAATTGATCTCAAAAGTTGTTAACAAACAAAACAAAATATTTACGGAATCTCAGAAAAAGCTAAAGTTGACCTAATTTTTCCCAAATCTCTCTGTCTTTTATATCTTTAGCCCAGAGAAGGGATTTATTCACCAGGAGATGTAATGCTGATCCGTTTCCATAGCGATGACACTATCAGCAAAAAGGGCTTCCACCTGCGATACACGAGTACCAAATTCCAGGAGAACCTTCATGCCAGGAAGTGACTCTAAACCTGGGCTGTCACCTCTGACCTCTGGGCGTCCTTAGCCACTGTTACCCTAAGCGTCTCCATGGCAACGAGAACAGATGCAGACAGCGGCCTGGGATCAGAGGAAGACGACTGTATTGTGAATACCTGCTTCCCCATAAGGATCTGCACGGGTCACTGCTTTCCGACACGAGGCATCAAAGACAATAAGATATCAACAAAGTTTGGGGAAGTCCATCTGAATGCTGCATGAGTCCTTGGCACGAAGGAGACGTGTCACGGTCGCATATCAAGTATCGGTGTGGAGAGTTAATACGATGGTTGCGCAAAAGCAGAAAAACACTCAACTTGTATCTTGAATAATAAACCATAGATGCAAAAGAAACTAAAGAATGCATCTGCAAAGGGAGTTCAGAGCCTTTGGTGACTCCTAATCCTAGAACTGTGCAACTTACTGTTATCAGGTGGCTGGTTATCCCAACAATAACTCAAGACAAACTGCTGACAGATGGTATATTGCCTTTGGGACTCGGGCCTGTTCAGCCCAGCTCAAAGTGGCAGCAGATTATTTTATTTCTTTGTGTTGTAAAATCCATTGTGTTTACTGTCTGTGCGTCTGAGGAAGAAAAAAAAAACAGAAAACACAAAAGCACACCGTTTTGCTCCCTTATTTTTTTTGGCAGAAAGCTTATACCCACAGTCTTTGTGGATCGGAGAAACAAGAACACATTAAAGAAAAGCAGACTTAAATGATAATGATCTGTGACGTTGAGCCTTGCATCTAAGATTTTTGAGTTTGGATCATCTTGATCATGTTTTGCTTGTGTTTTTAGTTTATACTTCAAGGAATATGTATGTGTATATATATATATTTATAACCTATATATATATATATATATATATATCAAATGTAAGTAATTGCATATATATATATATATATATATATATATATATATATATATATATAATTTTTAATTGTATATTTTGCTCTTAGTCTAAAAAATTGGACATAAAGATTGCACAAACATTTAGTTAAAAACTCAGTGTTTTACATGTATAAACAAATATGAAAACAAACTAATAAATGTGCACAGAACACTTTTCTCCCAAAAGTGTGACTCCAGTTGTTTTGTTTTTTTCTTCTTTATTATGCTTTTTTTTATGTTGCTGTGACTTATACTCCAGGGTGACTTATAATTAAAAAAAAACCTTTCGGCATGTCGCCCCATTCAATCAGCTTTCACTGATTTGCGCAGGTGTCTCGGCAGATTTCTAGGTCAGATGCTCTTTCTGACAAAACAGGGGCAGGCAAAGACTTGGACCCCTTGCGGCTACTGTACATAGCAGCAGCGTCCCCAGGGAATCAAACACTGGTTTCCCATATACCAGTCCTGCGCTTAACCAACTGAGACATTTACCTGCTAATCCCAAAAAAATGGGTAGATACAGACCAAGACCCAATTCAATTAAATTTTATTTATATAGCCCAATATCACAACACAGTTGTCTTAACTGGTTTTGCACCGGTAATTGTACAAAAACATAAAATTAGTCATAAAGTACAATAGCTGATTGCTAGACTAAACTAAACTAAACAGACTAAGCTAAACTGGGCACCCCTGCCCTCAGACCCTCCTTCTCGACCCAATGATAGGATTAACGCTGTAGCTTCAGGTGAAGCACCGGCAGTGAAATATAAAAAGGAAAACAACATCCATGTAAACCAGGCTTCATCAACTACAACTGGATTTAATCTTTCTCTACAAAACAGAAAGGAACACCTCAATAAAAAAAATTTTAGCTTTTGGACGGGTCTTGAGACATGCCCAGCAAAAAAGCAGCTTAATCATGTCATAACACTCCATAGTAACCCTTTTGTAGTTATCCTTTTTGGGAGTTGGGCCATTCAGACCCACTAGACAGTGCGCTGAACCTTTTTCTTCAATGATTTGTGATCTGCACTGGTGTCCATGGATTACATAAAATCTTTCCACCTTTATCCACCTTTGTCATGGTAGGGAGAACACATCAATGTAAGGGTGGGGTCATCTAAGATAGCACAAGGTTACACATGTTTAAAATATGTATAAATGCCTCATTTTGGAAGCTTTTTTTTGTCTTTTGTTCGGTTTAACTTTTTTTTTCTACTGTGTGTACTTTTAGTTTGTGTTAAATCTCATGTATAATTTTATACTCAAGAGTCAAGGACCGTAATATCCCAATCCAGTTATGTAAAGATAATCCCAAAAAAATAGTTATGCCAGGTTGCTTATGCTACCTTAGATGACCCCACTCTTGCATTGACGTGTTCTCCCTACCATGACAAAAGTGGATAAAGGTGGAAAGATTTCATGTAATCCATGGACACCAGTGAAGATCACAAATCATTGAAGGAAAAAGGTTCAGATCACTGTCTAGTGGGTCTAGATGACCCAACTCCCAATGCGTTAAAGTGCCCAGGATAGCACAAGGGTTACGAATGACGTGAAATTTTCCCTGGTATCAGCCCTCGGAGGTCATCTGTGAACAGGAATGGAACGTGGAGGTTTTGGTCTGACCACACCTGCTGTGTTTCTGTTGAAGCTTTTGCTGGTGGTTTCTTCTCATAGTCGAGTCTTCTGTCCAGCAACAGGAAAAACATGCAGGCTTTCATCGTGGATTGAATGGCTTCAGCACTTACACTTTTCCTGGATTCTGGTTTTCTGCATAAGAAACATGCATGCAGAAGTATGGCAACTTTAACCATTGAAAATGCAAGCAAAGACCTCAGTGTTTTGGCTGTAAACCAACCAATAGAATCAACTTTAAATTCTGTCTGAGCAGAAAAAGACAAAAGAAAACAGATGATGACATTTAATGCTAATACATTCAAATATTTAGAAATAAATCTGTTTGACTTTTCAGATTTGATTGTTTTATGGTCATGCATTTCCACTAAAGCTCCTTGGCAATAGAAGTAATACTTTTAATAAGTCTGTTAAGGCCCTTTACACAGTAATTATTGCCATATATTTAAGAAACATGTATGTATACTGAGCAAAACTCCAGTATTTTTCATTAGTTTGTAGCTGAAATGAAACATATTGGTACTTTGACTGCTTATGAGATCTCCATACTGAGACTCAGGAGCGTATGAAAGAATCATCAGAACATCCTAAACCTCCTCTTCACACTGGCCTCATGCTGCTGTGGGATCCAGAGTCCCGGTCGTTTGATCAGCAGACATGGCCGTGCCTCAAAAAAGAGGTCGTGGGATGATCAAATAGCCAGCGCGTCTTCAAATGACCCCCAGCTTTGGCTCAGAATTAGACAGGCCAAACGTAGCTATAGGTTTGCTCAAATACAGGATGAGATCAAGTCTTAAAGAGATAAATGGAAAGCAAGAAGTTTGTTCCCCAAGAGGAGAGCAATCCTGCAGATCACTTGTTCGACGTTGAGGCTTTGTATTTAGATGGATCTTGTTCTAGTATTCGTATTCAAAGAGCAAGTGGTGGAGTTCTGCTCTGAGAATGGAAAACTGAAGGTTTGAATTCAGTTATAAGGATTGTATTTGGGGCTGAAACCACAGCCGAGAATGCATGAAAGAGAAAAAATTTAATACACATATGTGCAGAACAACTAAAAGGACTTCAACTTAATGTGTCAGCCAAGTATTTATGGAAAAATACTTACAGCTTTTTAATGGGTACAAATAATGCTTTTGTTGAAAAATAAATCATATGATTTAGATTCAATGTTTGAAACAAAAAATTGTATTTAAAATTCGTAACATAAATTTGTCTTAACTTTAACTAATTAAATTTTTCAGTGTCACTCTGAGAAAAATGGTTCTTATTGTAAAAAGATTTAGAGGATGAAAGGAAGTACAAAAAAAACACAAGTTAAAAGCCATGTCTTTAAAAAAGGGAGTTAATGATAAGAACCAAAAAAAAGCCATCAAGTTTTATGTGTCAGAAAATAATAGATTTTAAAGTAATTTTTGAAATGTTTTATTTTTTTTAGATTTTCTGTAATCGTGACTTTTTTTCTGCTTTGAGCAGCAGGTACATCTAAACATTTGATTTTTAAGAACTAGTGTAATATATTACATCCGTAAAAAGTGAACCTCCCATGTTATGAGGAATCATGACACCATCATGGGATTGCTTCTGACTTGACAGATGTCAATAACAGTTGTTGATAGTCTACAGATGGAGAGTGACACAAAATGTCATTAATGAACAAGCTGGTTGTTCATAGAGTGCTGTATCCAAGTGTGTAAACAGGAATATGAGTGGAAGTGTGGTAGGAAAGGGTGCTCTAGCAGCAGGGAGAACCGCAGGGGCTTAGAATTGGTACACAAGCTGTATTACGAAATTGAGGAGCATCAAAATGAGCGGACTAAGACTGGAGTTGGTGCAACAAAAGCCACCACTAACAAGACATGGGCTATAACAAACATCACATTCCTTGAGTCAAGCCTCTTCTGCAGGATTTCTTATCTGGGGTAAGAAGGGGAAAAATAGTATTGTTGGTAAATTTATATTGCACCTTTCAGATGAAAGTCAATTTAGCATTTAATTTGAAAATCAATGTCCCACAATCTGGAGATAAATGAAAAGGCATGGATTTATGCTGCTAGAAGTCCAATTTGAAGTTTGGGGTGCAAATTCATTTTACTGGATCTGGTCCTCTGTGTTGCCTGAAGTTCACAAGCAATGCAACCTTTCTACCATTCTACCAGAAGACTTTACTCAGTTTATGTGTCTGTGGGTGTGTGTGTGTGTGTGTGTGTGTGTGCGCGCGCGCGTGTGTGTGTGTGTGTGCGTGTGTGTGTGCGTGTGTGTGTGTGTGTGTGTGTGTGTGTGTGTGTGTGTGCGTGCGCGCGTGTGTGCGTGTGTGTGTGTGTGTGTAGGTCCAGGTTATATTTTCCAGCAGGGCTTGGCTATGGACATTTGTCAAGATGAAAATGAGACACACATGATCTAACAATTTAGTCGACTTGAAGGTAACAACCAGAACTCCCATTTACCCAAGCTTTTACCAGCTGATCACATCCATGGCATGGCAATGTACCTGAAAATACATATTTGTTTATGAAGTTCAGGTTCAGTATGCATCCAATATAGACGTTGTGATTTGTAACCAGAGTTTACCCAGTTTCATGACAGCAAGGACATAATTTAGTTTTTTCCCACTCCAGAAAAAGCTGCAAAGAAGTCTCTTCAACATATCAGCGTTCTCCAATTAGTCACTTTTTAATAATAAAATTGATTAAATAAATAAAAGCAGCTTGAAGGATATCTACCCGCAAAGACATAATTTTAATACAATACCTCTGAATATATCTTAAAAAATCCTTTGTCATACATTTATATATTATATTATATTATATAATATATTATATTATATTGTATTATATTATATTATATTATATTATATTATATTATATTATATTATATAATTGCAGATCTGGATTTCTGTGCTGGTCTTGTCATGTCTAGGAGAGGCCACTAGAGAGCAGTAGAGTCATATTTTTCAAAGTCCGGCTCAGAAATGGCGATTTCTCTGAACTAAAAGGCGGGACCATTTTATTTTAAAGCACTAACATAAATAAATACACGCGTAACAAATATGTATTTCAAATTCCCACAGATGTTGATCGTTAAAGAGGTTTATAATCCGGAATAGATTTAATGGCGCGTTCCATTGTGCGCTGCATCTTGGGACGTGAACATGGGAACTGAGGTAGATGCTGGGTCAGCCTGTAGTGGCCGCATGTCAGAGGTGTTTCCACAGATTGCAGCGATGTTGCAGCATGTTCAAGCTCGTTTAATTTTTAGTCTTGAAGTACAGTCCAATCTGGGGAATGACAGTCGTCATCATCTCTGAGTGTGTTTACCTTGTTACAGGGACAAGCTCCAAAGACATTTTATAACTTATTCTGGTGTTTAGATAATAATTTGATTCTGGCCAGCACAAATTAAAATAAAGAGTATTGATCATATTTTTTATTTGTTTTAAATGTTATGATAAGTAAAAAATAATAATAAAACCTTCTATTGTCCCTTTCTGAACATTTCTTGAGTCGGGTAAAAGAGCTAAGAAAAGATAACATAGAACATATGTAAATAATAAAAACAAGTCACACCTTGTAAATATGACAACATTTACATAAGGCTCCAGTGTAGTGGCTGTGGTTCAGAATTGAAAAAATGTTTAATTTCAGTAAGAAATGCCAAATTTAATACACTGAAAAAATCCCACAATGCAGAATTATAGATATATTATTGTATACTGACAGTCTTTAGTTTAAAATATCATGTCCAAATACTATTTTATTATCAAGTTAGGTAAATAAAGAAAACTAAAGTTATACAATATGAAGATTTTCACAAGCTGCTTCTTCATGATGTCAGGTGTTACTTTTCAGCACTCGTTTCTTTATGGATCTGTAATCAGGTGAACATTTCCAATTTTTCTGTTACAGACACAAAAACGTACAAAATAACATTATCTCACTTGTTTTTTTGTTTTTCTAAGGATGGCTTAAGAAAAATGTACAAACCTTTATTTTAGGGGGACTGGAACAGCTTTATTATGACTCTCAATAACTGGGTTTTTAACTTTCCTTAGGAAAAACACTCTTAACGTTCCTGTAGTCCTTCACTTATCTACTTCCGAACTTGTAAATCCTAAATCCATATTCTTGCCTTTTCCTTCATGATAATCTTTCCAAGAAAAGACAAGCAGACAGCAAGGATGAAAGAACAGGGACACAGCAGAGTCAAATCTACTTGTTTTAAAACCTTTAAATGTCAGTTAAGTTTAATATAAACACTGTTTTGCTTCAGTATTAAACTATTTGTTATCATGTAAAAATTAAAAGTGACAACTTATCATTTTTATTCAAACGTAAATGGACCACTCAGTTGTCTTTTTAGGCTTGTAAAACTGGAAAAAACTTTCCGTTTTTTATGCCTTTCTAATGGATCTAATTAAAATATTAGCTGACTGGGCTTTCCGGGAGCTTGTCTAAACATTTTAGCTGTTCTGTGTTGGGTCTTTGTTGCTTTCTGTGCTCTTCTTCATGAGTAGAACTCATCCAGCTTCAGCCTACAGCTCCCACAATCCTCCATGCCTAGTTTAGTCCACAAACCATCCAAGTGTTCAAGACTGATGTTTTTTTCTTTATCTTTTTAGAACATTTGAATTACTCCAAAAAGAAAACAAAATCTTAAAATATAAACCAAAGATTTTTACTTTTAAATGATGCTACCATAAAACCCCTCATTCGATCTCAAATCATGCCTCGACATTCCGGATATGTGAGATGTAGTTTGTTCATAAAACCATCACCTTGGTCACATAGCATCTTTAATACCACCATTATAATAATTAGGATATCAAAAGTATCGAGTATACATACATAATTTGCATTGTGGTACACAAATCTGAGCTGATTTATGTTTTATATCTTTCATTAGTTGTTCTTAGGATCAGTTTCTATTATCTTGACATTGTGCTGATACATTAAATCTGTCCAAAGAACTTAACGCTATTTCACAGGAATATTTTAATTGGCGTAATGTTAAGCCATATAAAAAGTTTTTTTTTTTGATATTTCCAAATGTAACTTGAAACCTATAGTCTACTACTTTCCAATACCAGTCATCAAGAATCTTGATATAAGCCAAACTATAGTCCATGTCAATCAAACCAAAAGCAATTTATAGTTTTTACCCCATCATGCCTGGTAAATTGCCCTTTTTCTCTTTTTTGCAGTTAAGTTCTTGATGCTGCAGGAACAGTCTCCTGAAGCCATGCCTGTTTTTATAACAGTCCCATTAAATGGATCTTCAGGAGTCTGAAGATGTGTGTGTTAGAGACACAGAGTTTTCATGTATGTTTTGTCTGAAGAAAGCAAGAGACGGTGGAACACCTCTCATCTCTACTCCATCACCTCCACTGTCACAGTCTGCCCTGGTTGTCAGACGCTGGTGATGGAGGCCAGGCAGTTCGATGACTTCTGGAGTTTCTCAGGCTGCGTGGTGCGCGGATGGCACGAAAGCTGAATGGCAGTCCTATACTGCTCGTGCCAATGTGGCCTGGGCTCAGCGCTGGATTCTGCCGTCTATTGCTTTCCACAATGCTGGATGTGTTGGATGCAAGGCTTTCCCGTGTTCTGCACAACACAAAAGGAAGGAGGCTTTTACTTTGTTAATCAAACAAATCCAAAGTAATAAGCAAGTTTCAAACCGATACAAATCATTTCAAAATACATAAAAACACTTGAGGTCATAAAAAAAATCTGCTTCTAACACAGTTGACAGATTGACACTAAGGCCTTAACATTTCTGATTAATATCTTTTCATTTTTAAAAATCAAATCTTGATACACATAATCACTCAAATACGAAACGTCATTCACAGGGTTGTGCGAAAAACTGAACAAAATGCATCAGAAACATAAAAAACAGGGTCTTAAAATCGATTAAAGAATTAAAATATAAATAAAACACAACACGTGACATAGCTTATCACATTAAATCATTCATCAATTAGGATAAAATGGGAAAAAAGCAAGAGTGTAAAGTAAAACTAGTCACTGCGTCACTACTGATGTGGGTCACACACAATGCCACAAAAGACACACATCATGATTGCCCTTGAACAAAGAATAGTTTCTGCTTATCTATCTTAAGACTTTGAAAGGTCATGAGGTCATTCCCAGCCTCGCTGAGTGATATCATCTCTCCAGTCTTGTCATTGGTCTGAGGGGGGCCTTCTTCCAGTTGGAGATGCCTGTATGTCCACATGAGGAAGACATCAGGACGACATTACAGCCAGATTGTCATGGTTTGAGTTTGTTTTGTCTTGGTTTTGGCTTTAGTTCTTGTTCTGTCTTGTTTGGTTCTGTTTCTGTAAGTTTTGTTTCCTGAGCCTCCCTCACCGTGTCAAAGATATCCAAACCAGCTCAACTGGCTCCTCCCAATGAGTAGCAGCTCTGCTCCAGGTGTGATATTAACCACTTGCTCACATTCCACTGCTCATAGCAAGAGGAGACGATAGAATTTTGTCTTTCAACTCAACTCTTCACCACAACAGACTAGTACAAAGCCTGCTTTACTGCAGATGCTGCATTAATAAATCAATAGATGTAATGCTTAACCCATCTCTCGATTGTTGTCCAAATAATTAAAGACCCACCCCAATTGAAATCATATTTTTGGTGTTTTTAACAGGCTCCTGTGGCATTTTTTCTGATGATGAAGGATACATTAAGATAATTAAGATTGCATTTCTGAATACTTCTGAATTCAAACAGTTTTGTATCAAGAGCAGACACAAAATGCGCACAAAAAGCTTGTAGGTGTGATGTACAAACTCCCTGCTCTGCTTCATTCTGATGCATCCACTTGTAGACAACTAGATCCACGTACGCACTGAGCTGGCATCTGGCTCAAAATTGTATGGCTGGATAGCTCCAATATTGCTTCGCCATTTTTCTTGCACCAATAATGTTATTTTGGGGGTTGTAGGGCCATAAGCTAGCAAGAGAGCAAACAGATGGATCTCGGGAAATAGGGACGAGCTAACTCCACACCAGTGGTTCTACCCATAACTCAGAGGTGAACTTCTACTGAACTACTGCCGCTCTGCAGAAACTATAGGAATCGACACAGGTTTTGTAATTTCAGCTAAACACCATTTATGATAACAAAAACACTTGAAACTCTGCTTGTAAGTGACTCACTCCTAACCCTGAGGATTCCCCTTTTTCCAGCTGAAAACTAAGGCCTCGGCTGACAGGAGAGGTGACTTGCATCATTGTTTGACACTCTGCTGTAGACTGCTCCAGAGAAAACTGAACATCAGTGCTGTTGAGAGAAAAAAGGACCATATCATCAGCAACAGCAAAGAATAAAAGGCTTCCAGAGACAAAAAATTTTTTGGAACATAGTCAATTATCTTCTTCAAAGACACAAAAGACAATGAGGAACCTGGTAAAGATATATAAAACAAGTCCAGGTTCACATGGCCAGAAGAGGTCCCCTCCTTCTAGTTACCCTGTTATTAGAACACACCCTCTGGTTTACTTTTTTTAAAAAGGTACACCCTAATTTGCCAACTGCAATGAGTTTGCACAGTATTTGGCCACTACCACGTAAGTTTTCTTCCATCTGCCAACGGTGTCGCCATTTCTCATTTCATCCGTTTTTGTGCGTACGCCTGGGTCAGAGCTTGCGTGAAGGACCACACATTTTCCCGTCAAGTTTGCTTTTTATAAACATCAATTATTGGCAGAGAGGGCGTACGCCTTCTTTTGTGCGTACGCAACGTTTATAAATGAGGCCCCTGGTCTCTAAGTCTGAAATAGCTGGATCCTTAGTAAAAAAAAATGCTGGTAGCATTGATAAGGTCTTTGAAGCATTCTTTCCATCACTCATTAACATTTACATTCAACAAGATTTCCACCTGCACTAGACAGAATGTTGATGGAAGATTGCCGTCTTTTATGTTACATTAAGGTATCCATCCATTCATTTTCTATTCTGTTTTTCCTTTTCGGGGTCATGGGGCCACTGCAGCCTATCTTGGCCACTTGTGGGTATAGGCAGGGAACACACGCCCGACAGGTCGCCAGCTGCTCAAATTGTCCACAATCACACAGCTGTTCACTCTCACACTCACACCAAAGGACAATTTAGAGTTGCCAATTAACCTATGAAGCATGGTTTTGGATGGTGGGAGGAAGCTGGAGATCCCGGAGAAAACCGGGGAGAAGATGCAACTCCACACAGGACAGCCCATGTTGTTTTTCTGGTGTCCCCAGCGGGACTTGAACCGGGGGCCTTCGTGGCTGTGAGGCAAAAGCGCCAACCACTGAGCCACCGTACAGCTCAATATCAACATTTCCAACTAGGTTTCTCACAGTCTACAGCTGAATTGCAGAAGAAGTAAACCATTTATGAGATGTAGTAGCTCACTTCAGTTCTCAAATCAAACTTAAAACTTTGTAAAGCAATAATTTAACAACTCTTTAAATTCTGTTTGCTCAGCTTCTGACAGGACAGGTTTAATAATAAATAAAATAACTAAATAATAAATAATAAATAAATAATAATAAATAAATAAAAATACGTACCTACATACATACATACATACATACATACATACATACATACATACATACATACATACATACATACATACATACATACATACATACATATATACATACATACATACATACATATTGATTTTACAGGATCCAACAAAGAAGTCAGGTTTATTTTTACTTGCCCAAGGATTCTAAAGACCGAGTTACTGTAAATTTCTATCCTGCCATTGGGGAATAATAAAGCATTCCTGAAAAATTGACTTCTAATATTAAGAAAAACATTGCAACAAAAATGGACAAATTGTTTCTGAAGTTACTTAACAAAGTAAATATAAAGATGTGTAATTCTCTTGAACCTATCTACATCTGGAAAACCTTCAGCTCTTCCAATAAAACATGTTTAATCTTTCTCACACGTGAAGACAGGCTTTGAAACAGATGTAGTAGTTTGAAATTTGAAATACTCTTATTTGCCAGCAGCCTAATAATCTGTTTTGAATAAGATTGTGTAAACTGTGACTAGAAAGGCAAGAGAGTTTCAAAGAAAAGTGCTTAAAAATGGTGGCATAATGGATTGTTTGGATGCTACTGCAGTGCATTATGGGAAGCTTGTAATTATTTCTAAGCTTGTGCTAAAGGATGGACCACAGATAAAGATAAAGCTCCTCCTTTAACTCTTTTTTAAGCCATTGGATTTGATGCACATGTGTGTTTTTGTTCTTGCTAAGCTGAAAAAGAAAAAAAACATATACCTTTGAAAAAAAAAACAGAAAAAAACAAAGAGAATGTTTATTGTAGTCACAATAACATTTGTTTAAGCGGTATCTGTCTGCTTTTTTACATGTTGAAAACAGGGGTGGGAGTTACAGATATTGTGAATACGCTAACGTGGATCACATGTTCTAGAATTACTATGAAGCATTGTGAGCAGGCAGAGCGAGAAAGGTTTTCCACAGATTTTAACTTCAGGCCAAAATCTTCCAGCAGATGTGTCCTTCTCTAACCCTTTTTAATGACTTAATACTGTACTCTGATATTGACCTAATATTATAAACGTTTATATCTCTTAACCCTCAAATTAAAGAGTACATACTAAAACATAAACTGAGAGTCAGAACTTTTTAAAAATTTTCCTTCAAAGCTAAAACTATGCACAAAGAAAAGAACATTTGTCCTTATACGAATCACTCATTATTGGTTCCAATACAATAATTTGTGTTTGGTATATTGTGCCAGGAACAGGCATTTGTGATCTGAAAAAGCATAAAGGACGTGGTAATGAAACATTTGGCAAATTTTGGGTTAAGGATGAAGAATGGCTAAGGACCTCTGCAACAACAAAGAGATGGCAAAGATCTCTTTTTCCTGCTTGTACCAATTTCAAATACGGAATAAACTCCAGAGGCTAGGACATTCCTATTAGAGGGCAAGCTTATGATATACAAAGATAGTCAGTAAAATTTGAGACAGCCTTATGCCTGGTTTATGCTTAATACCGATTGGCCATCGCATCAATCGTAATAGCATCTCTACCGCAATAGTGCACTCTAGTTCATTCTAAGGTTGGCTGGTTTTGCTTGGCACTTGTGGCTTTGAGACAAACTTCTGAGTGGTGTTTACATTTTTCTGCCTATGGATTTAACACATTTCCAAAGCCTTTCAGTGGACTTGGTCTTTATTTATAGTAATATATAGATCTTTTGCAGAACTTATTTGTGAAGCACAAGAGTAAATAAAGTAAGAGTTATAAGGAGGTTGTGGTGGGCCCATCAATCTGTTCTCTTTCTAATACAATCCTTGTGTGCAGCCTATCCGTAAGAAATGAGGAAGTTAGACAATCAGAGCTTAGCACTTATGCATCACCTGCCCATCCCCTGTGGATGGGCAGCCAGTCTGTAAGCAGCCAGTATAACATTTAGAGTGTGGCAGTGGCACTGTGCCAACAGCATCACCTATACGCCTATAATCGCAACTTATATATTTGTCTTGCATTACTTCATGGTACGCTTACCACACGCACAACAATCATCCATTTCATAACGTCTCTTAAGGTGGCTGTACAGACCTCACGGAAACTGCAAGATACACCTGAGCTCCTCTTAAGGGGCAGCCACTTCTCCCTATGACCCTCCACGGTCCCAGACAACTCAAAAACCTGCAGCACCTGTCATGGTCAAACCCCCCCCCAGTGCGGGTGCATGTGACTAAGGCTTAAGGTAGGTACATTTGTTTAAGACTAATGGTGTATTCAGCTGCTGTTGTTTCCCCCAAAACGAACTCTGGAATGAATCCGAAACAAATATTCAGTGTGAATAGATCTAAGCAGACCCTCGTACTACGTGGATGATGTCATAAGCTTGTGTCACATTTCATACTGGGAACGATTGCCCTCGGCGGCCTTTGTGAGCAGGCGAACTGAGCAATTACAAATTGCTATCACATACTAACTGGGCCTTAGTCACAACTGGCCTTATAACTATACAGCTTAAAACTGTCTGTGGGCAAAAAATAGGCAAACCTGTACGAGGCAAGCAAGTGGTGTTCCCCGTAAGGGTGGCAGTTAACTTAATTAACACACAAGAGTAAAGTAAGAGTTAAGTAGGTGAGACGCAGGCACATCTTGTGGATTTTTCATTTTTTTCTAACACCCCAAAAAAAAAAAAAAAAACACTAACAGGTGCAAGGTAAGTACATTTGTTTAAGACCAAGGGTGTATTCAGGCTGGACACATTTGATCCGCTTAAAGTGAACCAGAGGTTGTTTCCCCTGAAACGAACTCTGGAATGAATTCGGAACAAATACTCAGTCCAAATAGATCTAAGCAGACCCTCGTCCAGGACCAGGAACCACTCTCTGACCCATCTCAGTTCATTTCCAATCGGACGGAGCTTCGGTTCGCGCTGAGATTCTTTAGTCTGAATACAATCTGTCCTCGGAGCGGAACAACTGAGCCAAATCGGCCACCGTAGCCAACATAAACAGAGTAGGAATGAGGCATTAGATGATCCATAGAAAAATATAAAGCAACAATTGTTGTGTTATCAAACAGAGAAAAAGAGTCCAACTTGTTATTTGTTAGAACATTTATTTTATTTTAACCGCTGAAAACGCTTATTACATGCTTTACTGTGTCTGCCTCACAGCATATGTGCAGCTGCTGCAGACGTCACTCCAAAGTTACCTTGTAGTTCCTTAACAGAATTCTCTTAAAAACAATCCCATAACACCACAACGATGAGATACAGCAACTCATTAAAATGTGATCGGATGAAAGGAGGTTCATCCAAACAATTTTAACGTGTCAAACATTTTTTTTCACTGTTTTCCAGACAATCATGTAATTAACCCCCAGCCGCTACCTTTATACCAGACATATCCTCATCACTGCAGTTGCTAGAATCCTCTGAGTTTAGCACACACAACATCGCCTCTGCCAAACCTCTTGCAGCATGTATCACCGCACCAAAGTAACAAGTAAAAAGTGTTGTTCCCGACGTTCAAAACTGATAATCTAAATACAAAGTTTTAATGAGTTAACGGCCCGATAAGAATTAAGTGAAGCGCAGCATGTCTGTCTTTTTCTTGTTGTTTTGATTCGCCCTCGTAGTTCCTGGCCAATGACTGAAGAGATCTTTAGTCACGTGGTTTTATTTACAAGCTTTTGGTCCGTAACAGAATGGTCCGCTTGATGCCAGTCTGAATATAGACAAAATGCAAGGTTTGGGACTCGATCTAGAACAAATTAAGCAGACTCAATCAGGAACAAAGCATTTTTCCAGTCTGAATACACCCTAAATCAGAAGTTGTGTTCAGAGCTCAGCAGTCAATCAAAACCCAGTTAATCTGTTGGGTTACATGTACTGGTACAGGTTTTAAATTCATCACCTGAGCATAAAAGCCAAGACTTCCAGACATTTGTATTCCACAACATGCAATTGATGTAAGCTCATACCTGGGGGAGTTAAATCCTCTGTCCACTGTCACACTGCTGCTGTCCATGCTGTCCAATCGGGCAGAGGGCTGACTTGGTTGCTGTTGTTCTCATCTCTTAAATCTGAGAAGGGTAAGTGGTTGGCCTGCTTCCGCTTGCAAATCACGGTCCTATCCCTGCTCCAACAGCCACTGCATGGTTCCCTCCCCCCACCACCACAGCTGCTCTCTAACACACGCCCTTCCCATGGTCTTTGTTGGCTATCCTCGGCCGTCACCAGCTCTTTGTGCGAGTCGTCCTCTGCCTCTTCCTCATCATCGTCATCTGATACATTATAATAGTCAAAGGAGGCGGAGGGGACTGTTGGCTCTAAGCAGCTCTGTAAAACTGCAGGTGACGTTGAGGAAGTATTTGAATTGGAAGGCTGCTGGGGCTCAGGATTGTCTAGGGCCTCTGTTGATTTGGCATGTGAGGCTTTCCGCAATGTGCCAGACTTGGTGTAGCTGCTGTCCACGTAGCCAGTGGACAAGGCATTATGTGGAGGTTTGAACAAAGTGTCCTTGCTGAAGATCTCTTTCCTCTTGATCACCAAACTGCCTCCCCCCCCTCCAGGATCCACGTTGTGTTGGTGCGGCGTCAAACGGGCAGTTTGAGCTGGCTCCGGTGTCTGGCTTAGCGTCAGCCGTGCAGAACCACTCTGTCCCTTCACTGCTGACAACTCCTCTTTGTACTCCATTGTATGAGGAGAGGTAAGGTGAGGAGTTTGTCGGTCAGCTGGAGAGCCCTTTCGGAGTCCCTCTGATGAGGCTAATGTGTCATATTCAGATTTTGCCTGAGGCGAAGGGTCAGTAAGGATTGTTTCATTTGATGTATTGCACTGGAAGTACTCATCTGTTGAGGGCTTAGGAGAAAGTCCCATTAACTCATTGTATGTCGGCAAGCTGTCTCTGCTTTTGTTCCTCTCTATTGTACTCCGAATCCTTGAATCATCCAAACTCCCTTTTCCCAAATCAGGCACATTAAAATCGGAGTGGAACTTAGCAGCAGAAAACATGATTCTTGAGTAATGGGAGGACTTCTGTGTGGCCCGCAAGGTACCATCATCAGTGTAGTAATGACTACGCCCCCAGAGTAGGTTCAAAAAGTCTTCTGGTGCACCCAGCGCTGGGCCCTTGAGAGAATTGTCCATGGACCGAGATCTTTCTTTAGCCTGATCTGATCTATCATGACGTGACTTCCTATCCTGGTTGTGACTGTGACTTCTTTGCACTCTGGACTGGCATGTTCCACGTGAAGGCTCAGGAAAGGGCATCTCTGTCCGTCTCTTGGCTAATTCCCCAGACACATCCCACTCAGGGGTCACAGGACAGTACGATTCTGTAATATTGGGGTTGCTGTGGACCAGGTACGTCGCTCCTCCGCTTCGTCTGCGCTCTAAGGTGTACATAGCTTCCCGAGGCGAGCGTACTAATGAGTGGCTGAAGAAGCGGTAATCCCTTTCCATGAACACAAGATCCCAATTTGATCCCTCAGATGGGTCTCCTCTGGACGTCCGAGGTTTACTGTGCGAACGCGACTTACCATGTGGGACTCTCCGATGGCCCCGGCCCCTTCTGCTGCGTGCACTGTGCTGGGCAGAGGACCCTGCTTTGTTCTTCTGAGTACGCTCCTCCTCCAACCTCTTCATCACAGCTGTGTGCCTAGCAACATTCTCCACTGTAAGGTCAGGATTAATTCTACGAATTATTTCCATTTCAACCTCTCGAGGAATAGGTGTAGTTGGCACATCCTCGTCACGAGCGGCCATTCCTCTGGGGGGAATTGGGCTGAGAAGGTAGCCAACTGTTTCATTTTGTTCTTCATAAAACTCAGTCTGAAAAGCCTGAGTCCAAACCTTTTAGATTGCTTCTCGCCAGTTCCGCCACCACTACTTCCTTCTTTCTTTTTGGTTAAAGTGTCAGTTTTATATGGGAAAGAAGTGATGCTTTTGCTTTTATCAACTGGATCTTGAGGTGGTGATGGCTGGACGGGAGGGGAAGTAGGAGCCGGGGGGTGGGGATAAGATGGCTCTCCTCTGTGCTCCTTGGTTGACGTGAGCTTAAGTACAGTCTCACTGTACCATTTCAGGATCCTTGGGTGGCTTATTTTGACCAGATTCCCCTTTGTGCTCTTTGGGTGGCTTATTCTGGAGCACAGGGGCATGCAGTCTGATGAGTCTTCCCGATAAGAATTGTATGAGTCACTGTGGTTCTTGCGAGGAGGCCTCTCTCTTAGACAGCCAGGTGTGGATGGTGTGACGCTGCCAGATTGAGGTGAGGTGCAATGCTGGGGTTGTGTCTGCTGCTGCGGACGGTCTGGTAGCCGGTCCTCCAGGTGATACCATTTGTTGTTTGTTCTGATTAAGGAGGGAGTGATAAAGTATGTCTGAGGTGTGACAATGAAGTAGCCCTCTGGAGTTGGGTATATCTTCCTCTCTCGCACCAGCATGTTCAGAGTGTGTCGTAGAACCTCTGAGCTAGGTGTAGGCACGCCTGTAGAAAACACACATTGCGTAACATTTTACTAACACATTTTTTGCAAAACCTTTTAATATATAAATACAAATAGTATTAATAATTTTTCTCTCTTAAAAGTTATATTTATTATCTTTAAAGTTTTTAAAAGATCCCCCCTCCAATCATCTTTTGATCTATTGTTAAAGCGTTCCCAGTGGTATTTTAATTAATAATATGCCGTTTCTAGAAAACTGTTTCTGCAAAGAGGCAGTAGTTCATTAGACCGCTGAGTTGTTGGTGGAACAGTTGTCACATTTCCCACCATCCATTTGTAATCTACCGCTAGTTTACAGGCCCTCACAATCCCAACATTGCCGCTGCAACAAAAATGGTAAGCAATATTGGAGCAACAAGGCCGTATAGTTCTCAACCAGATCCCAGCTCAGACCTATTTGTCTACAAGTGGATGCATTGCAATGGAGCGGACCAGGCAGCTGGTGGCCCACTTGATTGTGGCTTCTACGTCACAGCCACAAGCTCTTTGTAACAGCATTTTCTCGTCCGCCTCCTGATTCACAATGATTTGAATGATACAATAAAGGAACACTCAGAAATGTAATTTTAGACATAATTTGCTTAATACATATTCTCCATCATGAGAAAAATGCCACACGTAACATGTTAAAAACACCAAAACACTTTTCATTGGAGTGGGTCTTTAAAGATAATGTTATAAAACAAATAACATGAACTTTTTTTACTTTAAATATTGGCTGAGATGCTAAAAATTGTTCACCAGTCCCACGAAGGCTAGATCAGACTACAGTAAGCAAATAAAAGCGAATCAGCTACCAATCAGTAAGTTCTCTTCACTTAAAAAGATGAGAGAGGCCTGTATTTTTCAAGAGGGTACTTGAACTATGAGACAAAAAAATTTGGGGGTTCAGAAAATACATTGTCTGGATTTTAAATAGTCGAGGGTAAATTACAGTGGAAAATAAGACTTTGGTCAATAACAAAAGTTCAACTCAATATTTTGTCATTTACCCTTTGTTCGCAATGACAGCAGACAAACTTTTTCTCTAAGTCTTCACAAGGTTTTTACAAACTGTTGTTGGTATTTTAGCCCATTCCTCCATGCAGATCTCCTCTAGAGCAGTGGTTTTTTGGTGCTGTTGCTGGGTAACACAGACTTTCAACTCCCTCCAAAGATTTTCTATGAGGTTGAGATCTGGAGACTGGCTACGCCACTCCAGGACCTTGAAATGTTTCTTATGAAACCCCTTCTTCTTTACCCGGGCATTGTGTTTAGGATCGTTGTCATGCTGAAAGACCCAGCCATGTTCATCTTCAATCCTCTTGCTGATGGAAGGAGGTTTTCACTCTAAAGGCCCGTACACACCGGGACGAATATTTGCCAGGCGTTATTCCCGACAGCATTTTTTTTTCGCCAGGTTTTTGTAACACACCCAGGCTGATTGGCTGACCATGAGTCGAAAAGGAATACGTACCATTCCCTGACATTAGATGGCGCTTTTTAATGTAAAAACAGCAGTCACCTGTACACAAGGTGGCGCTGCTTAACTTTACGCTTCTTAAAGTCGCCACTCAGAAGAGAGTGCATTTACGCCGTTGTCAGAATCATACAGCAGTACGATGAATATTTGGGCAGCAGTAGCTCCAACTGGTGCTTGGTTCGACATTTAGAATGTCCGCTATTATTTCTTCATGCAGACGCCATTTACGCTTCATCTTCGCCGGGCTGGTATGTGTGCTCAGCAAGGCAGTTTTGCGTTTTCCGAGCGCCCCAAGTTGTGTTTTACTGTAACTTCAGAAACTCCATACACGTGTGCAAAAGCGCCATTCTCATTGGTTGAATAGCCAATAGCCAATGGCGGCGCATCAAAAAAAACCGAACCCGAGGGTTTTTTTAAAAAGTGACGCTGGGTATGCTGGCCGGTGTGCACACTCACATTGGTGTTTTTGTTTAGTCACGAGGCGTTAGACGTCGGCGAAAATCGCGGTCGAAATTCGTCCCGGTGTGAACAGGCCTTTAATCTGATGATACATGACCCCATCCATTCTTTCCTTTACACGGATCTGTCGCCCTGGTCCCTTTACTGAAAAACAGCCCCAAAGCATGATGCTTTCACCCCATGCTTTATAGTAGGTATGGTGTTCTTTGGATACAACAAGCATTCTTTTTTCCTCCAAAAAAGACGAGTAGAGTTCTTAAAAAGTTATATTTTGGTTTCATCTGACCATAGGACATTAGGACACAGGACACTGCGTTAAGCAGGGGGACACATCTGGCACTGTAGGATTTGAGTCCCTGGTGGCATAGTGTGTTACTGATGGCAGCCTTTGTTCACTTTGGTCCCAGCTCTCTGCAGGTCATTCACTAGGTCCCCCTCGTGTGGCTCTGGGATTTTTGTTCACCGTTCTTGTGATCATTTTGACCCCATGAGATTATGCTGGGAGCCCCAGAAGGAGGGAGATTATCAGTAGTCTTGTATGTCTTCCATTTCCTAATAATTGCTCCCACAGTTGATTTCTTCACACCAAGCTGCTTACCTATTGCAGATTCACAGTTTCCCAGCCTGGTGCAGGTCAACAATTTTGTTTCTGGTGTCCTTAGACAGCCTCTTTGGTCGCAATATGGTGGTTGGAGTGTGACTGTTTGAGGTTGTGGACAGGTGTCTTATAATGAGTTCAAACAGGTGCCATTAATACAGGTAACCAGTGAAAGACAGAGGATCCTCTTAGAGAACAAGTTACAGGTCTGTTAGAGTCAGAATTCTTGCTTGTTTGTTATTGGCAAATTAGTTTTTTTCCACCATAATTTTAAAAATAATTTCTTTAAAAATCAGACAATGTGATTTTCTGGATTTTTTTGTCTCTCATAATTGAGGCATACCTAGGATGAAAATTACAGGCCTTTCTCGTCTTTTAAAGGGAGAACACTGTAAATTTGTGGCTGACTAAATACTTTTTCCCCCCACTTTAAATAGCATGAAATTCAATATTAGTTTAACCTCCAAAGACATTCACTTTAAAGGTCACATAGTTTTGGGGCATATACATGTGAAATACTTCCTCCAAAACTTGTTTGATTATTTAATTTTCTGCTAAATCTAAATTTTACACAACAGATTGCCAATTATTAAAAAACTAAATCTGCAATAACAACAAATAGAAATAGTTTTCTTCTATTTGTAGTCTTATAATTACCACAAACAGGACACATTATAATACTGTTTCAAGGTATGATTGTTTTAGAAAGTGTCGACACTTGATTGTTTCAAATGAAAGTTCCCTAAAATCAGATGAGGAAGGCTTATTTTCATTATGTTTTACAACACAAAATCGATGGTACCCTTCCATTTAAAAATTACGATATTGTTTTTAAAAAGTGCTTTCTTAGAAAACCGGGGGTACCTGGAAAGCTGGCAGTGAGGTGCTCTACCAGAGCCTCCTGGTTGACAGGCTTGTGGGCAGCATTCATAGCAGAAATGGCCAAGCACAAGATTTCCCCCAGCGGAATGAACTGCGACTGGCTGATGGGCGACATACTGATCGGAGAAACATCACCTGCAGGAGTAGGATGAGATAGTGCAATTGTGAGATCATGAATGAACGGTGGGCATGCCGTGTGAAGCTATGATGTAAGGTCAAAACAGCAGCAGTGTGGATGCTGCCTGGAACAGCTCCTCCCCTTCTCGCTGAGCTTCCTTGGCCTCTCACTGCTGCTGTTTCTCGTGGATTAGCAGCTTGTAGCAGGAGCTCTACCCAGCGCATGAGAACACATTATGAAAGGAAAATAAATGTAAAGCAATCGCTCAAGAGCAGCGTATGTGACACTTGGCTAAATATAACCCACGCTAAGTCCCACATTGGGAGCTGCAGCACAAAAATTCTCAGCTGCCATAAGCTGGCTTTACTGTCCGCTGTACTGAGTGATGAGATCATCCTACGACCAGAACTCTTGGCTACAAGCCCCATTGGAGAGCAAACATCTGTCCTGCTGGAAGGTTGTAAAAAAAACCCTGAATGCACCACTGCAGCATCTGTGCTGTAATGACCCTGTCCTCTGACCTACATCTGAGATTTACAAGACAATGTGCAGAGGCTGCAGCAGCAAATCGTGCTGTGTAATTTATTATTGCATGATATTACTTTATGGTCACAGTTACAACAGCGTTGCCTGTTTTTGTATTTGAGCTAGACTGTCAACTAAGCAAATAAAAAAGAAATCACTGCACTGGGCACTAGCAGTTTGTAGCTCTTCTTGTTTTCTACTAAGCATATGAAAAGTGGAGACTCAATAATTAAAAACAAGCTTTTTATTGCTTTTCAATCAAAAGTCGTACCATTTATTTTAGTATAAGACAGAACTGAACAAAAAGCAATGATTTATAATGAAAGAATGTAGTTAGGTTGGACTTTCCTTTATCTTTGAGATGAGATCCTTATGTAATCTCAGCAATCACAGGTGTTGGCATTTCCTTATAAAGGCATCTCTATTCTAAAACCTTGTTTTTAAACTTTCTTTTTTTTTTAGTTTTTATGAACCAAAAAAACGTAAACACATTGAAAGGGGAAAGAATAAATGAGTAAAGATATTTAAAGAAGGTCAGGAATTCTTGGAGGGGTTTGTTCCCACCCAGTGCCCTCATCATGAGTGACACTGACAGGGGAGTTTTACAACAAAAACTCAACTGCAATATTTTTTTTCCTGACCTAATCCCTCACTCCCAGAACAGCAACACAATCTAAGTCACTTTCAGCTGCAGATCAGCGAACAGGTCTTCGAGTAGTTTTGCACGAGGAGGGTGGAGCTTCAAGAAGGGGGCGTGTCGGACTCACCTGGCGCACGATAACTTGGCGGGGACGGAGAGAAATGTGGAGGTGGAGGAAGATGCTGCTTCTGCACTGCACGGATGTCTTTCTCGCTACGCGAGAGGTTGTGCTCCAGCGGGCGTTCGGGCAGCCCGAGTTGGGGCCATGCCCGCCGCAGATTGCTGCTGCGGGTCTTCTTCATGATGACCCCTTTACCAGATGGCCTTCGCTCCCCGGGGGCCTCTGGGGATGAGGTGGCGGATGGGGAAGGGATGGGGGAGGAGGGAGGGGGGAGTGGGGAAGGGGGAGGTCGACCAACCTCAGGCTCAGTGCCTCCCCCGCATAGTGAGAACGTCCCGCCAGGAGCGATCACACACCAGACATGGCAGGAACCAGTGTGCACCTCCTTCACGCGCATTCACGCATCTCATTGACGTCCACGAGCGAGCTACAAACGACCGTGTCGGCCCTATTGGCGGTTGTCATCGGCTGCTGGGCGCTCCCACGCGGGTCCGGGGTGGTGGCAGTGGCGGCGGAGGCGCAGGGGAGTGCGCGAGGCATCACCCTTTCATCGACATCAGTCCCAGCCACCATTTGTAGCATCCCCATTTGCATGCGTAGGGAGGCACATTACGTAGCCACTCTGATGTGGGAGGAGGGAGCGAGAGAGGTGGGGGGGCAGGGTAGAGGAAACAACATTGGAGGCAAGGAGGACGGTGAGAAAAGGGTTCGGAGGAACCTTTTTTTTTTGGAGGAAGGGGGGGGGGGTAATCTGCCTGGTCCTTTTTTTAACTAGAAGAGTGGAGGAAAGGAGGATGGATGGATGGTCTCAGATTTGATGCTAAAGAGGCCCGGTCTTCCACAATAGCTCAATTCACCACAAGACAGCTCGGGCCATAAAACAAAAGATCCGGTTCATGGAAAAAATAAAAAAGAAGAAGAAAAGAAGAGCTCCATCCCCCCGAAGGGGCAGTGAAACCTCAATAGTATGCCGAGCACCGGGGACGCCACGTTCACTTCCATCTCTATCCGATCAAGCGCGAGACCCCATCGTCCTTTCGACAGCAGCAGCGCAGAAAAACGGAGAGCATACAAAACGAACAAATAAATACAAAAATCAAGTCAAGAGCAGATATCCACTGTTTCCCGCAATCCAGCAGAAGAAGCTCCCAAGCTGATCGCTGTAGCATCCATTCGTTAGCGTGGGGGGGAGGAGGTGGGTGGTGGAGGAGGAGGAAGAGGAGAAGGAGGAGGAGGAGGGGGGGACGCAAACTCAATGGCAAATCTCTTTCAACGCTAATGCTGCAGCTGCTCCCAGCACCTCCAGGAAGGGTGTGTGAGTATGTGTGTGTGTGTGCGCATCCGCCTGCTGTGCGTGATTCTGCGTGAGCATGCATGCGTCTGTGTCTGGGTGATTGAGGCTGAGGGGAGGGGAGGATGCAAGAGAGATTGAGGACATGCATAAGGCAGGCAGGAGAGCAAATAGCAACAGATCCAAACACACACATACACAAGAAAGTTCCAAATAAAATAAAATAAAAAGGATGTCCCGGGAAAAGTGCAAAAACTCTGGATATGTGTCTACATTTCCATCTCTCATCCTATGGTTTAATCCCTGTACTCTTAAAGGGACAAGGGCCCCTTTCAAATGCTATACTTCTCTTTTTATGCCTTACCTGACTGTAATGAGTTTGTACATCCATGTGGAGCAAAGCTGCCGTTTATACTTAAACCAAAGTCCAAACATAAGGAGGTTTATATAGAAATATGATTATTGATTAGGGGTGTTACAACTATTCGACTTAATTGACATTCCTACAATCTAATCAGATCGATCCATCGGAGGCAAGTTGATAATCAAATCGACCTATACCGTCATAAAATCGTTTCAAAATGAAAAAAATCGCTTATATCAATATTGGAAAATATTTGGATTTGAGACATGGTAGGTTTATTTTACTAAAACGTAAAAATGATCAAGTACATCACAGCAGACAACACACATGTGATAACAGCAAAAACTGATCAGTCCATCATTCCAGTCCAATGTGTGGAAACACTTTGAATTTAGCAAAGTCATGTGACCATACAGTGAAGAAAAATGTTCTAATAATTTTCCCTTTGGATAATTTTGCTGTACGTTGAACTTTATGAAACTAAAATGTGAATGGATTTGACATTAATTCTTGTTTACTTTTTTCCTTGTTCAATTTTTGTATTTACACTGGATTCTGTTGCAAGAAATCCAAGGAATCTGGAAAACTTCACCTGTACTGTTCACTACAGTTATTCATCTCTGTGTCACACTGGTTGAAGTTTTGGCTAAAGATGTCCTGGATTGATTTTAGGTCAGTGAATCGGATCATTCAAATTGAAGAAATATGGATTATGAATCAGATCGGCAACCACAAATTATTATATGAATCAAACTGTTGTTAAATGAATCATTACATCCCTATTATTGATAGATATGTGCATATACATAAAATAAATAAACTGTAACACATCTTTAAATGTTCATAAATTTAAATCGTGCGGGGGTGTACTTAGGTGTGTTGGAGAATTAGATTTAAATGGAATGTTTACTTATATTTTATTATACTTATCTATATGGGTATCTGAAACTTAACAGTACTTATTAGAGAGGGAACAGGACTATAGATAATGAGTGTGTTAAATAAATTTGGTCTAGGGCATAGAATTTAAAAGGCTGTTCCTTGTTTTCATTCCCTTTTGACTATTTCTTTTATTTTTTGTTTTATTGTGATCATTATCAAACCCAACAATTAATTTCAAGGCTCTTGTTTCCGTGATTCCCTATATCTTTATTCCATTAAGAAAATGCTCAGAGTTCTCACGCAGAAAAAAAACAGAGAGAGAGAACTCCCAACAAACTCCTGCTGGCCCACATGTGTGGAGTGTGAATGGACGGTTGGAAGGGACAAAATAAGGAGCAAAGTGAGAGGGCAGGATGGAGCATGAGCGGAGGGAGGACGATGTCACAACCAATCTGCTCCAGTTCACTGATACCAAAAAGAAAGAGGGGAGGGAGGGAAGGGGGGGGGCAGAGAGACACCACGCCAGCCATTTTATTTCTCAGTATTGCTGCAACAGCCTTTGTTGCTATGACAACGCAAGCGGATGATCTCATAGCTGTTACCTTTTAAGTGCTGTTCCCTTAAAGAGCCAGTTACTCAAAATAGAAAGACGACGGGCAGCACATCCACTGTGACCATCAGCCTGTTCCATAAACAGAAAAATGATGAAACCACCATCCTGAAGTCCTCCTCCGCTCACTGTGTGACACTAACATACCGATGATCACACTTTAGACTAGGCAAAAAGTTATTCCAGAGGAGGCCTATTCATTTATTTGTGTTCTTAAATTCCATTTATGGTCAAATAAATAAATAAGGCAAAGTAAGAGATGTTTTAATAAAATCACATTAAACCTCTTTAAGTATTAGTGTTACTTAATGGTTAAAATAAGATAATTACATTTAAAGTTATTCCAAAAAATTCCCTTAACGTTTTTTTATAAACTTTTGTTTTCCATTTTATTTCTAAAGTCTGATAGAGTGTGAGACGGATCACAATTTAAAACAAAAATGTTTTTTTTTTTTTGGTGTTGGTTAATTTTAACCCAAAACTGACAATCGTTGAATAACAAAGTTAAGTTATCTGGTGATTTTCATTGAATCACCAATGTTTAAAAACTAATATCCTATCACGAAGCAACTTTTGGGAGTTTATCAACTTATACTTACGAGTAAAGAACTCTGACCATTCATACAATACAGAATGACTTCTGAAAACTTAAATGGAAAGTGTTAAACCACAGTGAATTACTGGGAAAAATATGTACAGGATGAAAACCCCCCGAAAAAACCAACAAACTGTAGATCAGAGAAAGAGTCTAGACTGAACATTCTTGTCTTGCATTACAAGTTTTCAGTTAATAAATAAAATAAAATTCTAATTTTTTTAACCAGATTGACTTAGGTATTTTCTTAAGGACCAACTCCAAGCAGCATCTTATTCCTGCACAAAAGTATTTCCAAGACTGCCACCAAGTGGTAACAAAACGCAAAAGCATGTAGATGTGTCTTTGCAAAACTCTACTTCCAGAGCAAGCACAAAAGAGTCACGAGCCCCTTCGCCTCCCCCTAAGAGACCGTGAACCATGTGCGCCATTTAGACAGAAATAGCTGAAATCCTGCTTGTTTGCAGAGTCATCATAAAGGTGGGATGAAGAGATGAGGGGGTGTCCATCCCTGTTCCCAGGTAAAGCTGTTAAGGTAGTTACATGTACTGCATTCCAAAAAGAGATAAGATAGAAACAAACAAAATAAACCCATTCTTGAAAAGTAAAGATAGCACAAGCAGCTTGATGATGTCATAAAGCAACAAGGACTCATGGGAGTCGCTGTTTTTACAATTATTTTTTAAATTATAACATGGCGAATTACTCACATTTAATACTGAACATGTTTAACATGGTTATTGTTAACTGATCACTTATCTTGGTCTGCATAGGTGTCCAACTTAGACAGCAAATACTGGAAAGTGCAGTGAAACGGGGAGAATTGAGGCCGACTGCCATCTCTCTTCATGGTAGCCGTGGAAGAGTTTATTTGAGCACAGTGCTGAACTGCAAAAAGGCATTTTCTCTGTAAATATGGATTATTTTTTGACTCTTCTCTGTACTTATCACAATGCTGTTTGGTTAGTTGGTATGACCAACCAAACTTTGAGTTACATTTACCCCCCGATCAACTATTGTATAAAGATGTCGGGAAGAACGACACAATAGGGTTTGAGCATCTGCCTCCCAACCTCTTCTATTCCTAGTGTTTAGGTTTTAGTTTCTAGCAGCCCTCTGGCTGAAGGAAGATAAATTTAACATAACCTGAACAAAAATGAAAAAGCATCACTTTTGTTTTAGCTCCCATGTTTTATGAGGTGAACTCAAATATCTGAAACAAATATCTGAAACAGATATTTCAGCACTTCTCCTTTTGCTGAGATAATCCATCCCACTTCACAGGTGCGCTATATCAAGATGCCGATTAGACAGCGTGATTATAGCACAGGTGTGCTTTTACCCTTGTGCTATCTAGATGACCCCACCCTTACATTGACGTGTTCTCCCTACCATGACAAAGGTGGATAAAGGTGGAAAGATTTCATGTAATCCATGGACACCAGTGAAGATCACAAATCATTGAAGAAAAAGGGTTCAGATCACTGTCTAGTGGGTCTAGATGACCCAACTCCCAATGTTAAAATGCCTAGGATAGCACAAGGGTTAAACCGGCCACAATTTCAGATCTTTGAGTTCATCTCATGGTAGCAAAAACAAAAGTGTTGCGTTTAAATTTTTGTTCAGTGTAATTAAAAAAATAAGGATTGCTTATTTATAACAGTAAGATCAACTGTGCAAGTTTTTCTTTTTTTTACAATCCTACAGAATGCACAAATGTCAAATATTAAGCAGAAACAATGTCAAAAATATTCTGTAAGGTCTTATTAGAATAAGTTTAACACACTTTCTCTTATGCTACATACATGCAGTTGTTGTGTTTATTTTAAAATATGTTTTATATTAAATCATAATCCGTACAGTCATATTTATGTTTAGGTTATAATCAGGGAAAAAGGGTGAAAATGCAATTTTTGGCTTTCTTTGTTCAAAATCTTTCCTTGGAGTACGTTTGCTGCAGCGGGATGTTCCTGTGTGGCACAAGGTGTCGCTGATTGTAAAATGAAGTCATTTGTGCCTTTGTCAAAAATAAAACACAATATTATATTTAGGGGGGAAAAAACAGTTTTCTTCATATTTTAATATTTTATTCACACAACAGACAATAGTTCCTTTATTAACATCATAACAGTAACATACAAAGCTGTGTTTTTCTCTAAAGTGCGGCTTTGTGGCTCCTCTTGGGTTTTGGTCGGTCAGAAACAGGCCTGAAGGATGCAGATCCTGTGGGTCACAAAGGCTTTTTAAAATGTCTTTTAAAGGGGAAGTTGAGATGTTGCAGTGAAAATGGTTGTTTTTTTTACAAGCTACACTGTGTAGTGAAAAATCATTCAAAAAGGCTCCAGCTTGTGAATGGGTGCTACACACTGCCATACTTTACTGAGTTTGTTTGCTGTAAAGTCTCTAAATAATTTAGAAGCTAAAATTGGTTCAAGATTATATGGGAAACATCTGCCAAGATCCAAATTTGTTGTTTATAATAATCTTAAACTTGTGCAATGTTTGGGTGGGTCAGTGTGCGTTCACTTGTTGGTTATTATTGTTTTTAGGTTCAATGGTTAAAGTTGGATCCATCTGCAAACACGTTTTTGCTAACATCAAGTTTTTCTTCATAATTTTTATTTCCCTCCATTGCAACTCCATTATTTCACAGCAAATCAGCATAAAATGTTATTGTACTTAGCAAAAAGTAGTTTATTTAAGTGTACTACAAGTATGCTTAGTCTATACTGAAATATATAAATGTGAGGCAATATCCTTGAAGGTGACTTTTTAAAAATATCTATACTGAATATTAAAAATATTCTCATTTAGTTTTAGGATGTATTCAGTCAGTACTTCCTACACTACACGAACATGGTCTATAGTAGTATGCTTTTATACTAATACATATACTTATACTCAAGTATACTTAATAATTAAAAAATTAAAGTATGAAACGTTTTGCTAAGTGTAGCTTAAATACCCACAGCATGTTTACATTTTTTAACAGCATGTTATAGTTTGACAGAGTTTTCCTTTTTGTGTATATTTTAGATCAATACAGTTTGGATTTTTTTGGAACTAAAGTGAATTTTGCAACATTTTAAATGTCAATAAACTTTAAGCCACTGAAATAAGTTTGCATGAAATAAATCCTAAAAAACACTCGTCAAAGAAGCCCTAGAATGTGTTTTGTTTCTCTCTGACCATCTAACTTACAGACTTTGTTCAGTGTGTTCTGCCTTCTAATGATGAATTTACTCTTTTTAAAGCCCCTTCTCTGGCTCCAACAGACAGGTGACATTCCGGACCCTGACCTTTCGTTTCACTTCATGGTAACAAATTTAACTGTATCAGACATTTCCCTCAATTCTCCATGGAGACCCTCCCTTTCCTTCCACTAAAGACCTGTGGCAGAGCAGAGAAATACAGCAGGGTCGAGCTTTTCCTGAGAAAATGCAGCACTTTTCCTTCCTATAGGGAGAACACACTCCTCCCAGACTATTGTTAGACCCTGGCTAATCTGATTGAGGTATGTATTTAAAAAAAATGTCAACGCAGTTCAGAACTTACAACTTTTGTCTAAATGTTTTAATCCAGCTTGTAGTTCTTAAGAGTGTTTCATGAATTGTTTGAAACAAAGGCATTTCTACCAGCACACAGATTACCTTCATTCGTTCAACCAAACCATAATAGTTGAACATTTTTCTAAATGGAAAAATGTTTGCATAAAGTTTTCCAAAGGTTTAAATGCCTGTTTTTCTCTGAAAAGTTTTAAATAACACGGTTTTTCCAACATACTTGGCATGGAGCAAAATTGTGCCTCTGGGTGATGAAACACTTACAACTAGTTAATGGTTACCTCTGGTAAAATGTTGACTAAACTCTGTTGGAATGGTGGCCACACTTAACCGTACAATAACAGACAAAGAAAGAAAGCTGCAGCTATTTGATGACAATTTTTTTAATGCTCATCTGTAGGTCATTGTTGCAAAAGTATTGCAGAAATTGATGTTTCAGTGTCAAAAAGTATATAGATAGATAGATAGATAGATAGATAGATAGATAGATAGATAGATAGATAGATAGATAGATCTAGTCTTGACTTGATTTTTATGTTAATTTAGGGACAATGTTTTTCTTTTATATCCTACTTTTCATTTTTACTTAAATGAGTACTCTGTTGGTTCTGACCACTTAAAGGTTAATGAGTTATTAGCAAAAATAAATATTTCACACTCCATTATCAGTGCTTACTTCTGTGTCATTCTCATGAAACAATTTCCTGCAACACAGCCTTCATTTCTGCAAACCTTCACAAAAATAATGGCAGCTTAATTTACACTATAAAGCACACACACCATCACTCTGTCATTGGAAAGTTCACCAAACTCAAAACGGTGACATTTATTATACATTAAAAAAAACTTGAGGTTTATGTTATCCAATTCAACTGTGCTTAATTTGACGATAGTTGAATAAGAAGTTTTCTATTATTAGTATGGGCACCTTTTGTGACCGGTTGGGGTCAGCCAGACCAACAAACACTCCGAGAATATAGTTATGAATTTAAAGTGTGTGGTTTTTTTCTTCTCTATTTTTAAGGCTGCAAATTTGAGAGTATAAAGGTCGTAGGACTGCTTGATTTTAGAAAATAGCTTCATCAGTTAAAGAAAAGAAAAGTGACAAAAACACAAAATAAATACTTCCTTAAGACAAATGTTCCAATAAACTTTGGCGTATTTTAACCTTTGAATTGCTGCAGCCACGTGCCACTTCTCATGCATGTAACTGAACGTGTGTAAAGAGGATTTGTAAAGATTTAGGCCCACACATGCCCCCCACCCCCATTCACTTTAGCACAAAACACTTCAAACAAAAATTGAGCTCTTTAACTGTTAAATGTACGACTGTTTTCAGCTGACTGTGTCTGCAGCATTTCCTGCCATAGACAGAGCTCACAATGGTTTCATAACAGTTTACAGTTCACTTTTTAAAAGTGGTTTTGTTGGTGTAGTGGTGCCAAACAAAAAAATCCTGATCATTGTCATAACTCTTTTGTTAGTTTTCAGTCGGTAGGTTTTAGGGATTAAGAAAACACCAAAACAACAAAAAATACTTTTTTTAAGTTGAAACTGCAGAATAAAAATGTTCTTCCAACTTTTTACATATACATCCTGAACTTTCCCTGCAGCTGCTGTTTGATGCTGATGGACCTGGTGATCTAAACAGAGCATTAAAAACACATACATGTTGCACACTCAAAGAGGTTTGTGAAGGCAGCATGATTAGACAGGTCCACACATCCCAGAGAAGCCCTAACCTGTCTCAACCCATCCATAAGTTATGATCTCCAAAAAAAAGAAAAAGGAAGCAGAGTGTGGGAACATTCATCTGCAGAAGCCGGCCTCGGCCCTGAACTCTTGAAGCCTGAAGGACATGAAGCATCTGGGGGCTCTGAGGTGAGATGATGCTGAAGGTTTCTTCTCTCACAGACTAGCCGTGACTGGTTTTCTAACAACCCGCCGGCAAACCTGCTTGACTCATGAAGTCACAACTATCATATAAAAAGAAACAAAATCCTGGCTAAAACGTACAGCTGCAGAGTAGTTAAAAACCAGAGAACCTTTTTTTAAAAACTGGAAATTAAAAATAAATAATAATTTAAACCTGGGAAGAAGCATTAAATCCCTAAATGTCAGTTCCAGGACTTAAGACCCACGTCTTTTAATTTGTTTTGTAAAAGCGTTCCCAGCGGTCATTTAATTATGATTGTGCCGCTCTTAGCAAAAATCCAAAAAACCTGTGTCATTTTACAGGACATAGTTTCTGCAGAGCGGCAGTAGTTCATCAGAAAATGGTCTCTGGGTTGTGGGTGGGAATGTTGCCAACCCCATCCCAATTTCCCATCATCCATCTGTTTACACTATCTCTCTCTACAGCTTACAGCCCCCTCACAACCCATTACCTCACATTACCGGTGCAACAAAAATGGCGAGCAATGTTGGAGCTATCCAGCTGTACAGTTTGGAGCCAGATGCCAGCTCGAACGGGGAAAACAAAGACAAACATGGATCTATTTGTCTGCAAGTGGATGCATCAGAATGGAGCGGAGCAGGGAGCTTGCAGGTTGCCATGGTAACTTGTACATCAGAGCTACAAGTTTTTTTCATTTTTCGTCTGCTCCTGATTCAAAACGATTTTGATTAAAAACTTCTCTGAAACACCGTTTTAATGTTAAGTTCTTTTCACTATGTCCTCCACTATGAGAAAAATGCTACAATAACATTTTATAAACTCCAACAAACACAATGCTCATCAGTGTGGGTCTTAAATAGCAGAATCTATCTACTGTTATTTATTTGTTGTTAAACGTTAATATTTTCGGACCTAAATAATGTTATTTTTAATTAGATCGATGAAAGACAGAATGAAATGTTTTGACTCTAAAAATCAAAGTTGTGTGACCTCATCCATTCATGAAACTGTTGTGTGTGTGTGGCCGTGGCACATGTTACTCACCCACGCACTTGATGTCAAAGCCCCGTGGAGGTTCCAGTGTCCTCCTCGTCCAGACGTTCCTGAGAATCTGCAGGTGCGCCTCCCTCCCTCGGACCAGCAGCACCTGTTCCTCCATCCAACCGAGGAAGAAGACCTCCGCGAGCGCGTGCACCAGCGCCTCGTTCCAGAAGTGCCGCATGTTGGCGGCTTTGAAGCTCGCAAACACCTCGTACCCGCTGTGATGCTGCGGCTGTGCGGGCTGCGCCGCAGGCGAGGATGCGGGGTCCTTCCCGGCCTCTAGGCCGACCCGCGACAGCACCAGAGCGAGCGAGTGAGGAGCTAAGCGAACGCACCTTTCCATCCTCAGTCGGACTGGAACTCAGAGGAAACTCGAACTCACTGCAGCCATTTCTCACAGCTGTCCTGCGGTTCTTTTCCACAAACTTCAACTTAACCGGAGGAGTTGTTTTAGAGCCGCGCTGTTTGGTCCTATATGTGCACGCGCCATGAGAAACATTGATGTTCTTCACGTTAAACAGTGGTAATTAACCGTACCCAGCTTCCACTTGGACCAGCTCTCTCCAACTGCCAAAGAGGATTAAGAGCTACGGCATTAACTGAGGAGGACCTGTGCTGCGTTCAAGTGCTCCCCGTAAACTATAATTTCTCCGTTAGGACGGCCACGAGTCTTTGCGGGGTTTTAAAGTGTGGATGCCATGCTTTGAACAACTTTGTCAAATAAAAAAGCCCTTTAAACGCTGATTCTATTGATACCAATAGTTTGCGTCGAAAAAAATCCGAAGCATATGAAAAATAGACATCTTTCGAAGGAATCAGAGATTTGGATCTGCCGCTAGAGCGCAGGCTGGAAGTGAACCCGATATGACCTGTGACGTAACGTAAGGGAGTTGCCTTTCGCAGTTGCTTAGGACAGCATGTAAACAAAACAGGTAGTCTTCGTTTCTCTCGTGTTTAAATCTGTTAATCATCAACATGCCAAGTCGTTGTGTGGCAGCTGGATGTAGCAATACATCTAGTGAAAGTGTATCTGTGTATAAAATTCCCAAAACAAGAAACGCTGCTGAAAAGGGGAAAATTTAAGAAGGTGGACAGCGAAGGATTTTTCCCTCCAGATCTGCAGGAGAGAAGTCTGCGTTTTCGAAGGGACAAAAACCGGGACACAAACGAAGAATTTTGAACGGAGAGTTGGGAGGAGGATCTTGGCTTCTGAGTCGAGGAAAGGCGGGTGAGCTGGAAGCGAGCGAGCCGTTTTCTGGGTCGGAGAGGACGGCGCTGGAGTCGGTCGGGAGCGGAGGCTGCTAAGCTAGTGTGCATCACGATGGATCACATTGAGGCGAAGTAGTCGTGTTTTCTGTTGTCCTTGGATCCAACTGGAGTATTTCAACGCACTCAATGTTTTGCAAGAGAAGCAACAGTTCTGCAACGTTTTTTTTCTTTTGCTTTTGAGGCGCCGATACCGTGAGTAAACTGAACTGTGTGTTTGTGAGCGCTCGCGCACGAGAAAAGGTTTCAAACTGGTTCAAACAGGTAAAACTGTTAATGTTCTGCAGTTGTTAATGGTATACAGTGACTTTGTTAACTAAAGGGTAGTAATATCTGGGAAACTTTTATTTTGTGACATTTATTTTGTAAATTGGGTTGAAAACCAGTGTTTACCTTTGTTTAGATTAGGCCAAAAGGGGACATTTTGAGTATATTTTAGGGTAAGTGGAGTAATTTAATTTTATACATTTTTTAGACTTACTGGAGTCTAGCCGAATCTTCATGCTGGCTATCGTCATCGGCATCACTAGACCTACTACTTTCTGCTATACTATATCCTCCTCACTTTCGCAAAAGGGTTCGAATCGATACGGTTGCAAAAGTGACTCATCATCATGATAATCTCCGCAACTTTCCTCTTCATCTTTCTGTTCATCTGATGATAAATCGCTAATAGAGACGGTAGCATCACTCTGTGCTTCGCTATCGGTGCTAGCCATGTTGTCTGCCTTGTCTTCCTTTCGTTACGTCACAAACAGGGGGGCGAGAATTCGGCGGAATGCGTGAAGCCGGCGGCCGTCCTCGTTGTTTATATTGCGTTTTTCGCTATTTATTCTTTTTCGAAAAATATTAAAAACAATCGCAACATGAAATAGAGACTATTTACTATATTTTGGCTTATTAAAATAGACCATGTCACCCACACTTTAAAGTGGGGTTTACATATTATTCACCGTCCAAAGTTACGGCTTACTGAAATTGTGTTTAAATCTAAAAAGGTTTCAGCAAACTGATTATATAAATAAATAAATTAAAAGTCCAGAAAACGTGTTTACGTTGACTGCAGCACATCCTTAAGATAGTTTTTACAGTGCGTCTCTGTATAAAACTCCAAAACTTTGGTCCCCAGTATAGTACAGAGACAATATGTATTTTTTTTTTTTTAGAATTACTTACATTTATAGTTTTTAGAAAAAATAAACAAGCACTAATCTTCTAATTGTACCAAACGTACAAATCTTAGATCTCCAGGAATCACTGACAGCAATAATGTAGACTTCTACCAGTATGGACAATAATAAAATGATAATATAGGTATACTTAATTAGAAAACTGCTTATTCATTCATTGTTATTGCTAAGGATTCCAAACAGTTTTAGTGTTTTAATAAAAATAAAACTACTGATGCTTTAGAGAATGAATTTTTGTGGCATTTTTCTAATTATGGAGGAAAGAAAATAAAGCTTAAAATTGTACTTCTGAATCTTACATTCATATCATTGTGAATCAGGGAACACACCAAAAAAACGACTCTACTCATTCTGATTCATCCACTTCCCTTAAAATTGCACGGCTGGATAGCTACAATAATGCTGCCATTTTTTTAAAACTGCTAATAGGTTGGCATTGTAAGCTAGCGGGAGAGGGTGTAAACAGAGAGGTCTTTGCAACAGGGAGGGGAAGGGGGGCGGGGGCGCTTAAAGCCGCTCTGCAGAAACTATGTCCTAGAAAACAACACAGGCCTTATGATTTTTTCTAAAACATAATCATAATTAAAAGACCACTGAGAAGGCTTTTACGATAGATCAAAATATGACCAGAGTGGTGAATACATTTGTATACATGACCACTGTGCAGGAGGTTTGCAGTTCTCAAGATATTTGAACTAAAAATTATACCCCCCCAAAAAGTTTGAGGATTAATTGTGTTTTATGGGATAGTTTTTGTAGAAGAAAAAACAACAGTGCTTCCAAAAAACAAGAAGTGGTCTTTATTCTTTAGAAAATACCTGAAAAAAATTGTGCCTTGCTGCTTAAACAATAGGAAAACTGAGAAATTATTCAATCTGCCTGATTGTTGTAGGTTTTACTTCTCATTTTTTTCACTCACTCCCTCACTGACAAACATGTCCATCATATTAACAGTAAACATGAAAAGTAGAGTTGAGTTGAAACATGAATGACTTCAGGCAACAGTTAGACATTGCTCATGAGAACTGTGAAGTCTGCCATGCTATTAATTTGAAAATATTCAAAGGAAATGACTAATTACAGGAAAACCACATTCAGGAGAAAAAAAAAATCATAAGACAGCAGACAGGATGTTCCAACATATTAATTTACCCACCCAGTTCTGGTGTTTCCATTTACTCTAAGCACTACTCATGAAATTCTAAGGTTGTGTTTTAGTTGCACAACTTTGAAGTATAAAGGCACCAAAACAGCAATAATGACACAAGTATCATGAAAACAAACGTGTATAATCCGTTATAACAGACTGGCTCTGGCATGCACTCTATAATGCAAAAGTGATTCTGAGACACAAAAAGCCTTGAAGAGTTTTGTGATTACACACACAAACTTTATGCAAAAATGGCTCAAAGAATATCCCTGAAATGTGTAACATTTACACAAGAAAACCAGCATGCTTTTGATATACTTTAAGCTGCTGTCCAAAAACCCCAAACACAGCAATAACGTGTCAGTTGTTCTGCTTTAGCCAACTGTTGAAATAAAAATAGCGTGTTTAAAAGCACAGGCTGCTGGGATACAAAGATACAGACCACATCAAGAAGAAATGCACTTTGAGAACTATAAACTTCATAATGCCAGTCTAGTTGTACCTCTTCCACTCTAAACATTTGTGGATTTTGAAAGATATCCAGAAAGACACTGAAAAAAGAAATGACAAAGCCCCAAAAACCTTTTGCAGCCCCCCTCCCCCCCACATCAAGGATAAAAGTACATTTCTTTGGTCAGCATTGACACGATGCAGGGGATTTGTTTCTTCGCATGGAAACCTGGTAAAGTGGAGATAGACTCAAACTCTACCGCCACCATGTGGTTAACTCTGGTCATGATGTGCAGGAGCTCAAGTTCTTTCCCATATTTACTGAGCATTTCACACAGAGAGTTGATGAACCAAGATCCAGTCATAGTGTTTCTCCATGAGTAGTAGCCTGGAGACAAACATGACAACATCTGAGGATTTAAACAGGAAAAATGCTGTAAAATAATAATACTACAATATTTAAGACAAGAACTGCTACTAATAACTAAGGCTGTTTTAAGATGCTACCTGGAGCTGTGGAGAATGCGTACAGGAAGTCCGCTTCCACTGGGATCTTGGTGGTGTCTTCTTTGGAATCTGCTTCAATGCCATCATCCAGTTCGGTGCCTCTGCAAGCCTTTCAGTGTCCAAAAACCAAAACCAAACATTTTCACAGACTGATAGTAAAATGATGGTGGGCAACAAATGAGAGGCTTTGGTCGTACCTGGATGAAAAACAGTTTGGGCTTTCCCACCAGTGATTTGCAGTGATCCCCTCGGAACAGAGACGTCAGAGTTTTGAGTTCTATCGAACCATCCGTGCCGAAGAAAACGCCCTCGTCGCCATGACTCAAAAGGATGCAGACGAACGAGGCGGAGTCACTGTGGTCCATCCTTGAAACTAACAAAAATAAATCCAAAACAATAAAATATACCAAAAGGATTATAAATATCTATATGAATAAGCACTGGAATGTTTAAAAGTAGCATTTTGAAGAGAGTGTGAATCATACTAACCATCAGTCAAAAGCTGTTTAATCTGTTTGACTGTCTGGTCGTTGTAAATCTTCACTCTATAGCCCAACTTTGAAAACACCTTCATTGCAGAGGCTGCATCGATGTCTGTACCGTTTCGCTGATTCATACCTAACAGAACAAAAATGGTGTAAAAAAATGTCAGCCACAATTGGTTTAGTAACTAAACAAAATAAGAATTTAAACCGCACAAATTTCCTTAAACAACCTTCAAACAGTCAAAACCAAAAACAAATATATATTAGGGCTGCACGATATGAGGAAAACTTGCGATATGCGATATTAGTGATCAATAATGGGATAACGATATAATTTGCGGTAAATAAACAAATAGAAAAATAAACAAAAACATCATTCCCATTTCATTGCAACAGTTTAAAAATTATACTCCAAATGACCCTCGTCGACATGGGGGACAAACATCTAACATAATAGGCCTCCATCTGATTGGTCAACAATGGGAAGGCGTCCATCTGATTGGTCAAAGCATAAAGGGATTTATTTGATTCGTTAAATGCTTCAAGCTGCTAGAAGATTGTTTTAACACATTTTGGATTTGCGATTTATTGCGATATTCGCCGTCTATTGCGATATGCATATTGTAGAGCTGGATATTGCGATAACGATAAATTTGCGGTATATTGTGCAGGCCTAATATATATGATTATGTTTTACAAAACTGTCTAACAAAATTGTTTCAACTCCACCCATTTTCCCACCAAAGAGTGATCTGTTAAAGAAAAAAAATAAAAATATATGATAAAATAAGTTAATAAGGTTGAGTTTTATTGTTTGGGTCCAGCATCTTCCTGGACATTGAAAAGTTGAAAACACAGAGGAAAGCTGAATCTCTTAATGTATGTTCTGGATAAATCCTGCTTTTTAAATCACATTTAGGCTTAATATATGTTGTATATGTGCTACTGCAGGTCTGACTAGGTTCCTGCTGCATTTCAGAGAAGTTATTTTAAGAACTGTAGTCCTGATAGATTATTTTTTGTTTAATATTTGTACATTCATTTAACAAAGCAGAAAATTATCCGTATTTGTCTGTTAATGAATTACTACACCATAGTTTTGTATAGTCTTATAAAACAGCTGAACCTAAACATTAAATCTAAAGCTTCATGCTCATCCTGGCAGGCCACAGAGAAAAATGAAACACTTACGGTAGACAAGGTCCCTTTATATTTCTGCTTTGCCTTTATTTCATTAGCAAATGTTACAAAGTAAAGGGGCCAAACCAATCAAAACCATCAAAATGTTAGAAGTGGGAGACTAATGTTTATCACTGACAGTGTATGTTTTTCCTCAACGTCTGTGAAAATATATTTTCTTAAATAACTAAACTATTTGTGACAAGTCTTCAGTTTAGCCTGTAATAATAGAAGCTGGGATAACCACTTCAATATAGAATCATTTTCCATGCCAGAGTACAGGAAAATAGAAATAAAAACAGGGATCACCGGTTCCTCGATCAAAATTCTTGTTGTTAATGATGATGCAGAGGCCGATGGTGGGAAAGTTGAGGCTGTATCTAAAGCTGTGAGAGGACGGCTTCCCATCGACGTCCATGCAATCAGGAGCAGGTGAAGCCCCTGCTGCCCTGCAACACAACATAACACAAAATCAACTTTACCTAAACGATATAAATCGAAACAGGAGACAATCAAAAGGACAAGTGGAGGGTTCAAAGCCAAAAGAGACACGGTAGTTATTATCAAACGTTACATTTAAAAACAGGCACTAATTGGCTTCCAAAATGTATTTTTGTTTGAAGTGTCCTCTTCTACTGACTTACTGCACCATAAATTACAGAAATATTAATTGAAAAAGAAGAAAAAAAGAAAATCAACAAGAAAAGTCGGATAAAAATTCACTGATCTGTAGTTCTGGGAAGAATACCACAAGAACAAAGTGTTTGTTTTAGGAGGCAACTGTCTCTTTTCATCTGTCATGATGCAGAGAGTAGAGTACAGGGGCCTGTTTCACAAAGGAGGTTAAGTGTAAACTCTGAGTTCATAAACCCGGAAATCAGGGAAACCCTGGGTTTTCCGTTTCAGAATCGGAGGTTTGTCAAACCAGAGAAAGCAGAGTAAGTCAAACCCGTTTCTGAAAGAGAGGTAACTTTTACTCGGAGTCCGTATCCATGGTTACTTATGCTGTGAACCTAACCTGGTCGGGAGCAGGTTTTATTCTCCAAACTCGAAGTTTTTGCCGGTCCCCTCCCCTTTTTAAAGACGAAGCGGTATATTTCGCTTCAACCTTCATTGCCCACATTTCCGTCACACGATCTAAGTGACAAGAATGGCTTGTCCTTTTTTGGAGGACCCAATAGACGAGGAGGCTGCATTAATTCATAGAGAATTATATTTACGTCGTGCGAGGATTTTGAGAAGACTCAATTTTCTGTCATTTCCCCATACGTTTTTGTTTGAGCGTTACCGTTTTTCGTTGCAGTCAATCACAAATATTAAATGAAAACAACATTAGGTCTTGCTATGTAGATGTTTCATATGTCAAATATATTTATACTTCATTTTTAGCTGCTGCCATGTTCTTTTAATTCCTGCAGGATTGCATCTACATGAAAATGAAATCAGGGACATTGAATTAGATTAATGTAACAATTACTTTTTGGAAACACAATTTTCTAGCACTGCTTACTTTCTTAATCCCATATAAACCTATACCACTTGATCAATACAGGGGTAGTGTTGCAGTGTGTGTGCTGAGCGGGGTGCGATCCACGAGAGACAAGGGGAGGGGCGAGTGCAGGTGCAGATGGGGAGGGGGGGGGAGGACGGATGAGGAGGACGGAGAAGGTGTCATTCCCAGAATAACTGTTTTGGAGTCATTCTTATTCCGCTCTGGAGGTTGAGGGTTTCGAACGGGAAGTGAACCCCGAAGGAGAATTCCCTTCAGCCCTGAAGGAAATCTCCCCTGCGCTTTTGACCACTGTCGAGTGTCGGAAAGACGAGAGAAAAGAAGGAAGTCTTTGCGCAGCGAAAGGTTCAACAGTAGACAAAAGTTCACTTTTAAAAACACAATTGCATGTATTAATATTAAAATGACCAACGTTTGCTAGAGGGGAAGGTTAACAAAAAAGTCCTCTAAACATTACCGACGTTAAATGCATTTTTCCCCCAGATTGGTTCTGTACACTATGCAGCATTTCATGCATTTACACCAGGAAGAACACTTCAACAGAACACCTTAATATCGCCATTTTTTATTTCACTCCTTACGCTATTTAAAAAGTTATTACAGTCAATATTTTATAACAATGATTTAAATGCAAACTTAGGCATTAACTTGAGCAGCTATGTTTTCCACGCTAACTGTCTCTGTTTTGCAGATGCAGCGGTGTTGCTTTTCTTCTGGAATATGTGCTCATATTCACTGCAACTCTGCAGCAGCACGTCAAGTTCAGCTGGCGAAAAATACGCAGACCTCTTTTTTTCACGGTTGCCATGGTGACTCGTGATATCTGCGCTCCATTGATAATGGCTTCTTATAGACGCGGTGCGCACGGTCACCTCCGAATCAGTCCACTCAGAGTTGATTGATCTAACTCGGATCAGCTGCTCTGAAACTGAAAACTCAGAGTTGTCAATCTCTCGATTGACCAACTCAGAGTTCAGGTTTGACCTCAGAGTTGGTTGAACCTCCTTTGTGAAACAGGCCCCAGCAGAGCAGGATTCCTGCATGTTTCCCTACATATGTTGCTCTGTCATGCTTCAATTGGCTGGACACACCTGATCCAGGTGATCAGCCTTGAGTATCATGGCAATGATATCTGGAAACCATGCAGACACCCCGGTCACTTAAAGCCTGGAGTTCCCCAGCCCTAAAACAATCATGGCCTCGTTTTTTACCCCCAAAGATATCTCCATTTTCTGTTGAAGACAAAAGCTATTTTTTAGTCTGTTTTATCCATTTGTTGGTTTGAATTGTATTGTTCTTGTTTCACGCTGTGAAAAGTGTTAGAGAGGGTAAAAACAAGCACACATGCAAATCATCATGATCATGTACTTCACCTCAATCATTTCCTGTATTTTCTAAAACATCAGCTGAATAAAAAAGAAAAACAAAATCAAAATGCACCAAAGGCCTCTGTGTACACTGACACTTTTCTCATTTGTTCGGCAAACAAAGTTTACGTCTAGTTTACGAGATAATTAAAAAAAAAAAAGTTTACGAAATAATTTTTTCCCGGAAGTCCGAATACGTGAATGGGTTTCCAAGTTCACCGAGGTCCATAAATAAGAGGTGACAGAAAGACATTATTGACTCACAGTTCTCCATTGTCTTTCCTTGCGTCTGTAGAATCCTCTCCTGGTCGATTTGACGCCATGTTTTCCTCTAAGTTAACTTAAACGACTGTAATAAATTAAATGAACCGCCCTGTGTGTCGTGCAGTAGTAAACTAACACAGCGGTGTCCTTTACAAGACAACACTACGCTGCTCTCACAGCTTGTAGCATCAGCTAGCTAAGGAACCGACCAGGTTAATAAACAAAAGGATTCTGACATGCGCAGACGCGCCATCAGCTCACGGGCGCCCCCTATTGGAACTTTGCCCCAAAGACAATTAAATAAAGATTAGATTTTAAAACGAGTAAGACTTTGATATGTCTACAGTTTAGAATTTGCCAAAATGGAAAGCCAAATGGAAAAGGTTCGATATTTACTTGCCAAAAACAAACTGATTCCAGGATACTATTTTCCAGGATAATATGTAGAGACAATACACCATAAAGTGTACTTAAACCTAAGTTTAAGAAAACATTTTTAAACACACTCATCTTACAAATAAATAAATGGTGGCACGCATGCTTCTAGTTCTGTAAATAACTGTAGTTTTATTTACACAGTAAATGCAAGGGCATTATCAACAAAACCAAATAATACTTTAACCCTCAACTACTGCTACCACATACAAACACAACACACAAGGTGATCTTTCTCCTCCAACAGTCTGTACTGATTAAATTACAAAGGCCAGGCCTCCCTTTAAAAATTAATAAACCATTTTAAATTGTAATTGGATAGTTTGTTGGGAAAATGAACACCACAAACAGGCTTGAGACAACCCAACCTAAAAGAAACAAGAAAAAAAAGTGAATGCTTGAAACGATAGTCAACTCTCCTAAAGATACCACTATTTCAGTGGCTAATATTAAAAGGTTGATCAGTAGCCGCGTACTTTTATTGCTCTAACTTTGAACAGAAAGTTACTGCATAATTCAAGGTGACATTTCTGCAAGTCCATAATAACATGTGAAAATGAATTAACTACCCACAAAAAAAGGAAAACATTCATTTTTGGGATCACAAACGTAAAACCAGGAGCTATGACAAAAACAACATTGACAATATCTTAAAGTACACAACATCCTAACACGTAAGCGTTTAGCACAGTGAAATATCTGTAAATGTTAGATTAAAAATGTCAATTCTAACTTTTGGGAATAAATTAAATACCGTTTAAAATGAAAAACTTTTTGCTGCACACAAAAACAAAGGTTGCATTAATCATGGGAACTCAAATGCAACTGTTTTGGTGTTCTAGATTGATTTCTAGACCATCTTTTCACCATTTTATCAAGAATTTGTTTATTTCGTTATAATTTTTAGTGACTTATTTGCATCATATAACATATTGCAAACAAAATGTAGTTTTTACTGCTTTAGTGCTACCTTATCTCATTCAATCCACTTTGTATCACAGCTATAAATTGAGGCACATCTTAGTTAAAATCTACAAATGCAGAACATTACAGAAGAATCACTCAACAAGTTTAATATCAACCTCAAAGGAAATCACCAAGCTGGTTTACAGGTATAAGTGGAACTCAGTTATTTAATCACTTTTTTTTTAACAGTTGTTTTTCCATCAATTTGCATCAGAGTTTATCAGCAAGCGTACCCCCCCTCCCCCTCAAGGTGTACAGTACAATGAATTCTAATACAAACACTATATAACAGTTGACTGTAGGAAGGCCTTCATGCGCAGTGACAAAAACAGAAACAGTTTCAGTGTAAGAAGATTAAAGGAGGAACACAGAAACAACACAATTAGAAGTGCTTTGCAGACCTTTGTGGCTGGGACATTTTCATTATTCTTTAAACACGGTTTTGGAAAAGCTTTATATTTAAAAATAATAATAATTTTAATAAATTATGAACAGAATTAAAAAAAAAGGACCAATCAGGATTCTTTGAAGAATGAAATACTTAAATTATGCTGACAAAAGTAGGAATTTTCTATAAAAGAAAGAGTTCAGGCAAGAAGAAAATAATTATCCACAGAAAGAATAAACAACATGATTGTAAATGTATACACACAAAGAACAAAAAGGAACCCAAGGCTTGTGTATCTTCTTTCTACAGAATTAATGATGTAGGAAACAGTATTTTTACACGGCAGTTCAACAATAAACTTCTGTTTTTGTGCTAAATAAAGAGAACAAACTGAAAAAAAAACATGCATACTGTCAGACAACAGAATGCATTTGTATGAAAAATGTAGGATGACTTCTCATAAAACTCCGTTCTGGTAGGGAGCGCATAAGTGTACTTTTGGGGCAGTGAAAGCCAACCAGCTGTACTCGTGACAACAAAGCCACATGAGCATCCACCTTGAGTAAAGACAAGCATAATCCTGGGGGAGGGGCTAATAGGATGAAACCACAGACATTCAGGCTAGTTTGACATCAAAAGTCTCCGAGCCTTGCTTTATTGGACATCGCTACGGTTGTGTTCAGAAGATTTCTGGACACATGTCCCACACTCCTTGCTCCTTTGCCTCCCAGTATCCCCCCTTGTAGATGTGCAACGTCTCTCCAGATGCAACCTCTTCAATTTTCTTGAACCACAGCGGTTGGTAGATGTCCTGATGGGTGCCTGGAGGGAGGGACAGGAAGTGTTATACAAAATAAAGAGATTTTTGACATATTTTGGCCTTCAGTCTCTGCCTCTAAACAAAGGGAGCAGAACTGCAAACTGCAGTATCATACCAAATCCTACTTTGATCCATTTTTCACCAGATCTAATACAATCTACAGGGAAAAACCAAAGACAATGCTATCGAGGAAGTCATTCAAAAGCAGAATTAGACTTCTCTAAAAACACAGCTGACCATTTTCCAAGTTTGCCTGTTAATGGAACCACAGAAATGCACAGTTTCACTTGCTGACAGGATGTGTACGCATCATTAAGACTGACACCAAGCGGTCATTCCAGTTCTTCATCTAATGCTTATTTACTATCTAAATAAATACAAAAGACGTGTGATCTAAGCAACACTACTGCGGACAGTTCAGCTGCCTAACCTTCTAAGTAAGCTGAGGAGGTCATCTTTGCATTTTTTTACAGTCAACTAAAACTATTCAGCAAGGAACACATAGGAAAAATAACAGGTGCTACTTGCTTTTGGCTGCAGGTCCATTCAGGCCTTCCTTTCCTTCCACTAAAACAAAATTAGTTGCAAAAATATAAAGAAAAAAAAGCTATTCAGCATCAAACGGCTAATTTCTTCATTATAGACTTCAATGCAGTATTGTTTTACTGCATTTGTGTGTTTAAAATACTTGCTTGAGTATGGGAACTGTGATGGTCCAAAATAGGCTGAAGGATTAAAATAATTAAATAACTATATATGATAATAAAAATAAAAATTTTAGGAATCTATTAGAGGGAAACTATCTAAATGTGGAAATCTACATTAGAAAATGTAAGAGGCTACTTGCATGCAACTGGTGTTTGAGGGGGAGAGTCTTCAGTGTCTGCTGAGCAAACCCCAGCACAAGTAAAAGAACATGAAGGTGAATGGAAAATCCACACCACACTAAATGCATTACATCCGTGACACATTAGTACATCCCTGTCTTTACATTTATACACCCCAGAAAAACGCCCCAACCAAGTAGAAAAACAAAAGCACTCTTCTCTTGGCCAAAAAAACAACCAATTCCAAAGCACTGCTTCTGATCTGGCTTAAATGACAGAGCAAATGCTTGATTAGCATCTTAGAAATAGAGAAATATTAATTTTACATGCATACATACAAGAAAATGCCACATAAAACACTTTTTTAAAACAGTTAAAACATAAAATGGATACTTGCTTTCACTTGAAATGTCACTTTCTGCTGCTGCGGACTCTTGAGCATCGGCTAAATGAAACAAAGACAGGTTAGGTGTTGTGCACGTAAAAGTTTATGGATTTAACTAAAACATTGTGGTAAGGTTTTCGGAGGGTTCAAATAAACTAGAAGAAAGGACAGAAATTCCCTAAAAATAACGATCTAAGACAGATAAAAAAAGATACAGGAGTTAATGTTTTTAGTTGCTGGATTCACAAGATATTGTTCAACTTCCTCCAATGAAAGGGTGATTATTTTTGACTCACTGCATTAATACCATTGTCAGATTAAAACTTTGCAACACAGAAAACTACGTATATTTTTAAATTCTAGACTAAATGCAAAGGCTTCATCAATGGGGGACCATAAAAAGTACTTGCTTTTCAGAGCCGAGTCATTGAATGAATCCACAGAGACAACTTAGGGTAAGACGGGGACAAAACATGTATTAATTGATAAAAAGAATAGACAGAAAAACTATTGAGCTGACACAAAGTAAGAGAGTTGAAAGCAGAGACTACTTAATGGTTCTACTACCTTCCTCGGCTAAGGTGACGGCTTTAACCGATTCCCTTTCCCTCTCCCGACGGGCAAAGCGCTGCTTTTCTTCCAGCCTCTGTTTTTCTGCGTTGGCTTCATCCCAGTGGCCTTCCTCCATCAGCCGCTGATCGGGGCGTCGACGGCTGTCAGTGGGCGCCACTCCCTCTTCGGGTTCGTTCAGTGTAAGGGCGAGGGAGGAGAAGTAGTACATATTCTCTGCTCCTTCACTGTCATCAAAGCAAATATAAGCACAGATGAGAACCCACCTCTGTTCAGTCATTCCTTACAAAAACACTTACGGTAAAGGGTTCTTCTTCCAGATTTCTTTAGCTTTCAGTGTCTGATAGACTGTTCTCTGTTTGCCCTCAGTGCCATTCTCGCCCTTACTGCTCTGCATTATCCTGGAAAACTCCATCTTTTCATCCCATGTTCCAGACAGCACATAATGAGCCTTTCCATCCTTATCTGTCACTACTCCTGTAACCTGAAAAACAACAATGAAAAACTACATTTAATTGAGATTAAAAGCAATCTGCTTTAGAACTAAATAATAACAATTTCTGTATTTATAAATGGTGGTTGAATTGGAGAATTTAATTGTTATGTTCAAATCCTCTCATAAATAACTATCCTTGGAGTAAAATTTTAGATTATGCCCTTCGAAAACTTAAGTAAATTCAGATTAAATTAGACCACACAGCTATTTTTTGGTGTACAGTGGTCCCTCGCTTTGTCGAAGTTTGGATTTTTTCATTGTAATATTACATGCTTTTATTTTTTGAACAGCACATTGTGTTCTGTGTACTGATTGGCTGTGGATAGTGTCAATCAATCTCCTCTGTGCTGTGTCTTCTGTACAGAATGCGTTGAATTTGTTAGATACATTTTCTATTGCGAGCAGATCTTTGGTTTCCTTCTATAATTCTGGACTTTTTTTCCTGCAAAGGTGGAACTTTGAGAGTTTCAACAAAAGAGATAAGTGTGAAAATCTAAATGTATGTCTAGAAAATGTATAAAGTGTGTAGAGAGGAATTTAACAATCTTTATAATTTTGTAAAAAATAAAGATAACTACTTCCCAGATTTCACTTATCCTAGATTATTTTTTTAGAACATAACTAGCGCCATAAATGAGGTACCACTGTAAAAGAATAATGCTTAGAAATGTATATATTTAAGGCCAAACAAAAGACTGGCAACTTGTCCAGGGTGTACCTCGCCTTCCCCCAATAGTGGTTGTAATGTAAACTGCTTCAAATACTGTTGATGTTTATGCTCATGAAGTCTTTTTGGGGCATTTGGAACTCTATACATGAACATATTTCACAATAAAAGCTTTAAAGTGAGGTATGAACACTTTCAGCTTAATCTGACAAAATACAAGAATCAATTCAAGAAAATGTTTTAATTTAGAAAATAAATGAGAATTCAACCCCTCCCATAAAAAAAGTGAATATGCGTTTATATTGAAATGGAAATAAAACCGCTCACCTTTCTTGGAACATCTCTGGAAAAGTAACTGTACGGCGCAAACTTCAGGTGACAGCGATCGCCTGTCTTGTGGTTGACCACATCTATCTCCCCTGACTGACAGAAGGAGTGAAAAAAAAAAAAAAAAGGATTCAGTCTCAAAAAGCTTGATAAATCTTAATGCTTACAATGCATTATTGCTACCACAACAACAAACAAAATAAAAACAAATATGCCATGATATGCTAAATTGCATCGTTTTGACCAATAAGACTTAAGGTTACCTGATCAATCCATAATTTCCCAACAATTATGTTGTGTACCGTTGTAGTAACTTTTTTCCAAGAGTAGTGGTTGTTGCTTTTATCAAACAAACACTGGATGGAGCCTGAAGACAGAAAAAAAGACACTTGCTTTTCTTGTACACTGAAACAGTATTTTCAGGCTACAGTTGCACAAACGCAGAAATGTGCGCACACACACACACACACACGCACCCAGAGGCATGATGGAGAGATATTTTCCCCTAAACTTGCTGGCCAATGTGATCTCCTGTCTGAGCGTCCAGCCCTTTTCAGAGAAGGCATGGTGCGCTGCAGCAGGCGGGTGGTGGCTCACCTGAGACAGAGTTCACAACAAAACAATTCCAAATTATGCATTTTCATTTTGCACAGTCCAAAAAGAAACCCAAACAAACATGGAAGTGCAAGAAAAAAAAGAGGTACTTGATAAAACCCAACTAGGGTTTTGTATATTCAACTGTTTGATACAGATCAGACGAAACTAGCGTCCTACACTTTGATGAATCTGCTGAGCGGACCGGCTGATTTCAGCGTACCTGTTCGCAAAGCGAGCGGTAACCACATTCCCTTAATCGGTCAAGCTCAAAGGTTTCTCCGAGCAGAGGATTGAAAGGCTTTCCGGTGCGGTGGACGGTGGTGGAGTAGGAAGAGACGGTGAACGCTGCTACGTAACACATCTGCTCTAAAGAGTTATGACATTTAGCAGCTTTGTCCAGGAGCTCGTAATACTCCAGATCTTCAGACAGACGCTGCAGCATCGACAGGGGCTCGTTAAAATTCACCTGAAACAAATAGAAGTTTGGTGAATTTATTTGACATTTCATTCAAAAGAAAAACGAGCGGTTGTGTGGGAACAGGCTTCTCACAGGCATGGGTATCTTTGAAAGCTCTTTTCCGATACAGTTCTTCATGATGCTCCACAAATTGAGGTAATAGTTGGGTTTGTCAGGGATGCGTGTTCGTCTTCGTCTGATTGGTTCGAGCTCAAGTGGCTGAGAGGAGTCGGCACTGGAGGCCAAAGACACTTCATCATACTGTTGAGGAGAAGATCCCCAAAATGTGTGAGTCTTCAGCACGCTGAGGCATCGTTTACAAAGAAAATCTGTCACTTTTACCGACTGATCATCCATTCCAGTTTCGGTGCTGAAGCCACTGATGTTGCTGCCAGATCGCCTATTAAAAAAAAACAAAACAATAAAAAGAATCCAATTGGGTTTCAGAAGCTAACAGAACAAAGTTGCAATGAATAGCCAAAATAACCTGTGATATTTTGGGTCAGCAGGAACAGTAATAAATTCGGCCGGGTCTTCCATGGCATCAAAGAACTCATTATCATCATCTTCATCACTTGCATCTCCTTTTCCTGAAGGACCATCTTTAACAGGAACAATGGAAGAATGATCACTGAAAAGCTCAGCTACTTTGCAGAAATATGTGACATGAAGGAGTATTTTCAGACAGTTTATAACGAGAGCTGTACCTTTGCTGCCTAAACTGGGATTACTGAACGATGGCTGGACTGTAGCTCCTCTAAAAGCTCGCTCAAGGTGGTTGTGTTGCTTAGCTAGCTGCTCCAGAGTCTCCTCCAGACGGATCCTCTGGTCTCTTTCAGACAGTAAGGACTTCTGCCAGCGCTTGCTATGGCTCTGAGCCAGCGAGAGGAAGTCCCTGCATGCCTTCAGAAACATGAGGGAAACGTCAGTCATTTTTCACATCAGCAGAAGTGGAGGCGGCGGCGGCACTCCGTCGCGGAGCAACACTCACGTTGATCATGGCGTTGGAGGTGATCCGGAACAGCGTGGCCCTCTCTGTGACTTGCCTGATCTTTTCCCCCATGTCGGCCCCAACACGCAATCCCTCCAGCTCTGACAAAGACCTAGACACAAACCAGAAAACTGAAGCCGAGTGGACTAAAAATCAACTAAGATGACAGACAAAAATGAGTTTTAGCCTAAAGACCCACTCTGATGAAAACTATGGCTCCTGTGTTTTTAAGATGTTCTTGTAGCATTCTTCCAGATGGAAGAAATATATCTAGAAGATGGTTTCAAATTGCATCTCTGAGTATTTATTAAAATGATTAGGAATCAGGGGCAGCACAAAAAGCTGTTAGAAAAAGATCTTATTTGTGAGGAATTTGGTACGCCACAAGCTCGCTGCTCGCTCTCCCTGTAAACTAGCAGGAGAGCATGTAAACAGAGGGCTCTCAGCAGCAGGGAGGGGAAAGGGGGCGGGATTGCTCTGTCCCAATGGTCCCACCCACAACTCAGAGGTGAATTTCTAATGAACTACTGCTACTCTGCAGAAACTACGTCCTAGAAAATTACACAGGTTCTTTTCATTTTACCTAAAAAGGCCATAATCATAATAAAAGGACCCCTGAGAACACTTAAAAATAGATCCAAATATGATCAGAGTGGGTCTTTAACCACATTCTGTGATGACCATGTGGGCAAACCGGTTTTTACTTTTGGGGGTCTGGGGTAACTTTACTCATACATCCAGTACCTTTGGAGGGCAGAGCCATGCTTGACGATTAGATCATTGCAGGTGGAGAGATCCTCCACCTTGCTGTTTAAGGTGCGTAATGTGGATTGCAATTCTGAGTTCCGGCAGCCGCCGCCTTGTCCTGGGACAGGAGCAAGTGTAGAACAATCATCCCCAGAATCATCTGAAGGTGGCACAGAAGAGACAATCGGTAAACGTAAAGACAAGGAAATACTGCAAGAAACTGCATGATTACGGAACTTAGAGGGTCTATACCATGCTTTTCTAAAGCCTTTTATAGTAAAATATATTAATGTATATGATAATATATTTTATTACCTTTGGCACACAAAAAAATATTTTTTGTATGAAATATCAACTATTTTCATGAGAAATTTTCCTGCTCAGAAGCAAGACAACCAGATCTCTGAGGCACCAGATTTCACTAAGTGTGGGTGCCGCCCACTTCATGACGTTACCTGGAGCCTGCATCGCGTCTCACCCACAAAAACATCCAAACTCTTGCTAAGATGGATGTGCATTTAAAAGGAAAGTGTTTTAGTCGATCACTGCCAGCTGAGCTGAGAAAGTGAGTGCTTGTTAGCCTGGGGCCGGTGCTGGCAGGTTCACGCTGGTCTGTCAGTTCCAGAAAACCCGCTTGTTTTCATGGATAGGGATGGGCTGGTGCTCAGCACGCAGCTTTTTAGATGAACACTTAGAAATGCGGATCAAAATACCGCTTTGGGGTTTCTTCTCGTGAGGAATGCTTATAATATACTTTAAAGCTAAATGATATAGGCCCTTTAAATGTGAAAACCCCCTAATCTGCAACCATTTTCTTGTCACCTGATTCATCTTGCATATTGGCGGCGTTTGCTTTTGCAAGCTCCAAGGCAGTGATCCACCTCTGCCGCTCCACTTCTGAGCTGGCCTTTAGGTGATAGATCTGAGCCCCTCCATTGGAAATAACAAAATTGCAAGAGTCCTCCACTGCAATGTTGGCCGTGGCCAGGTTAATGGTGCCCCGGCATGTGTGACCCATCTCTGCCTGTGTCCTGGGAACAGACAGAGTCAAGACTGAGGAATCTCAGCGCAGCGGTTTTACAAAGGTTAAGATATTGAGAACAAGTTCTTATCAAGAAATGTGATTCTACTGAAAACAAAGAACTTTCCACTCAGATAAAACGGTTTTACTTCATAAATATAGCATAAAACAGACCAAACTGAAAACTGAAACTTTTAGAAGCCCTCATAAATACTTTAAAAAATATGACTTTCTAGATTCTACATTCTGTCTCCGATAGTTGAAGAGTGTTTATGATAAACACTACAGATCTCTTATCTTTTGAAGGACAACTTGCAGAATCTGTGACTTCCAAATACCTCTTTGCTTCACTGTGGAAGCTAGTGTGGTCAAATTATGCACACATTCTTCAGACCCTGAACACACTTTTCTTCTTAAGGCCACGGTTTCTTGGAAGAAAGTTCATGAATGATACATGTGCTTACCTGTAGTACGACAGCAACCCATTGCTGAGAACAAACCAGCGTCTCTGGTAACCTTTTATGTAATTAGTCCATTTGAAAAGCCAACCCTTGTATGTGTCTCCAGGGGTTGGAGTAGGAGGCTTGGGCTCCGACATCACAATAGTCTGCGGTTTCCGTGGGTGAGATTAGAGCTGGAGGAGGGAAATATACTTATTAGTTGTTCTGGGACACAGATTTATCTACTTAAAGACCCACTCCAATCATCTTTTGATTTACGTTCTCAGTGGTCTTTTAATCATGATGATGCTTTATCTAGCCAGAAACATTGGTGTCATTTTTTAGGACGTAGTTTCTGCAAAGCCGCAGTAGTTCATTAGAAATTCACCCACTTCCTATCCTCCATCTGTTTACACTCTCACAACAGCTTACAGCCACCTACAACCCCAACCTAACACTACCAACCGAACAAAAATGGTGAGAAACATTGGACTATCCAGCCGTACAGTTTTACGTCAGATGGCGGCTCAGAAGGGGAAAATAATGTCTTGGATCTAGTCGTCTGCAAGTGGAGGCATCAGAATGGAGCAGAGATGGGAGGTTGTGGTCTGCTGTGGTAGCTTCAACGTCCCAACTACAAATGTTTTCCGACTGCATTTTTGCCTCTGTCGCTCATTCACATTGATTTGAATAAAATAATGCCCAGAAATGGAATTTTGAGCTTAAATTTTTCTTATATATGTCCTACATCATGAGAAAATGCTACAAGAACATGTTCAAAACACAATTTTCATCGGCGTGGGTCTTTACAAAAGTTATTCATAAAGAGACATATAGCAATGATAAACACACACATAAGAAACTAAGTTTTATAAAGTTTGTTGATAATAAATCGTGATGTCTAAATAAACTATAGTGAAGGAGGGAATCTTCCCCTAAATTTACAGTGGTTCATTTCCTGACTTTGACAGCCTGCATGTTAATGGATTCCTGGGCAAAATATTAACTTGAAGTATATAATTTATTTTTTAATATGAATCTATCTTTAGCTCATCAATGTGTGATAAAACAACAAAGGGATAAATGCACTTTGAATGGCCAAAAAAGAAAAGAAAAAAAGACTATAGAAGCACTATATAAATACACAACTAACACAATTATGATCACACGTGATTCATTCCATTCTGGATCACGCAGTTGTTGCTGAAACAAGTCAAGTGACATTTAGAACATTTTAAGTAAATTAGAATCTCTAAGTCATTTTCTTTTCTATGAATTTGTCTGAAATTGAATTAGAGTTTCAATAAAAACAAAAACTCACACTTTTATTACTAATTTAACATTTTTATTATAATATATACCCTGAAGTAAAGTAGTTAGCCCGCGTTGGATTGATGTAAATAACTCCCACTGACTGTCTAGTACGACTACGTCAAAAAAAACATCTCCATAAAGTTTTCCAACTCTTTCAATAACGCTGATTAGCGCCGACATGGCTGTAATAATCCCGGCTGGCTTGGTTCCTTCACTAATTCGCCGAGAAAGTCCCGTTAACTACCTAAAAGAACCAGCGAAACTCACCGTTTTAGTCTAGGATGACACGGCCGCGTCAAGTGGACACCGTCTGGATTCTGAGTGGTGAGTGAGTCACGCCACGAAACATGATCGTTTGTCACATCAACGCCACTTCAAACTCTTCTCGACCACTAATCTTACAGCTAGCTCAGCAGGAAGCTATTTAACTAGCTTAAACTGTGTGCGAAGGTAACGCGATGAGAACCGTCCCGTTCGTTACTTGTACGTGTTCTCGGTATTAGCTGACGTTGGTAGGTAACAGCAGAACCGGCTGTGCACCGCTGATAAATCCTTCAGCATCTCCTCTGTGTAACTGTGCAGCGTCGCTAATGCACTTAATGCTATTGCTACGTAGCTAGCAACAGGGTGCGCCCCATCAAAGAGTTCGACCAACCTCATAAAACTGGACTTCCGTTCCGTGTGATGAACAAGCCCTATATGCTACTAACGGAAAATAAGTGTTTAAACAGTTAAAAAAATTAAGTCTTTTTACAAAGAGGGATTTTTTAAGTGACGAAAATATAAATATTTTCCCCTATAGACAAGTAGTGCAACTGTCATAATCTCACAAATAAATACTCAAAATATAACATGTGCCATTTAATATATTTCTAACATTTTTTTTATGGAATTTGCCCCATGGTTTTTACTTTGGAAATAAAACACAGATGTAAAATATCGAATTTATTCAATGAAACATCACCAAAACATACTTCTTTCAAATACAGTTCTTTTGTAGCTGTATAAGAAAAAGAAAATCCAAAAATTGAAACGCAGAATCAAAAATCTTAGGTGTTTATACTATACTTGTGTGCTAGGATCATTAGGATCTGCAGCGGACATGACATCTCTAATAGCTTAGAAATATTCCACCAAAAACATTTCCCAAACATTACATTTAAGCTACAATTTTCCCAACAGTTAAAGCTGAAGATTTGCACACATGTTTGTGTCTAATGTAAATGATTTATTAGGGAAATAAGTCAAGTTAAATTTCTTTCTCTGATTTGCTACTTTAACTATTTCAAAAGCAAACATTAAACCTCTACAGATCGTATTTATACTTGAGGTTTCTGAAAGTTACTCTTTCAAGACAATAGAAACAAATGTTTCCTCGACAAGTCAACAGTTGCACATTTACACAGGTTTTACACAACACTCCTGACATTGGAACCTGTATTAATTACAATACAAAGTTGTACTACGCATCTTATAAACCGCTGGCCTGTGTCTCTATTCTATATCTATTCGACACATCCAGTTTTCTCATTTTGTGATGTTGTTAACATTCATACTTTTCCCGCTTCCACTAAGCACGATGTATGGGGTTTTCTGGGATTTCTGTTTCTCTTGAAGCAAAGCCACAGTCCCAAGAGGTGTGTCGCTGCTGCTCATCTTCTTCAGAAGTGCTTCCTCCTCTAGCTTTTTCATCCTTCTTTCGGTCTTCATCTTCCCAGATCCCTTTCCGTGAAATCTATGGGAAAGTTGTCTGAAAGCCTCTTTTGGCGTGAGTTTCCGGCCGGACTCATCCACGTACTCTATCTTGATTTCAGGCTTGTATCCATCTTTATCCTTGAAATCCTGAGTGAAACCCCGATATTCTTCTCTGCGACTGTACTTATCATCAAAGCCCATTTTGTCTTCGATGCAATAGTTGTCATTGGGCAGGGAGCCCTTCGTCGCTCTAACACGAGCCACTTTCTGCATTTGAGTGTCCAATAAGCCTTTATTTGTACACAGCTTTAAGGCTGCAGCAAGGCCAGAGTTGACTATGGGTTCTTCATCCAAAATAGTTGCAGAGGCTGTGGTGAATTCTGATGGTTTTTGCTCTTCATCCAAGTTAACTGAGCTCCATCCAATATTTTCATCAATTTCAGAGTCTGATCCCGCAACATCATCTTTTTCTTCCTCCTGGTCAAAGTCCATAATATCCTCTTGGTCCTCCCGGTTACCTGACAGCCCATAGGTGGGAATATCACCCAGGGTTCTGCAAAACTCTGACGTGGCATTGAAAACGATGTTTTTCTTCTCTGGATCATTGTCGTCATCACTCTTGATGATGTCCCTAATCTTCTCAACCACCTTCTCCCCAGAATCCTTGAGAAGCTGCTTCTGCTTCAATTTCCTCTGCTTCTCCAGTTGTTTCTGTAGTTCTTGTTCTGCCTCATCCTCCTCAATTGTGACCGGCTCCGGAGCTATGAAGTTTTCATCATCGCTCATTTCCATTTCTGCCATCCGGATGTCATCTGACTCTTGGGGGGTTTCAAGTGTACACCTGGTTTCCTCCTTTACTTCCACCACATCGTCTTCATTCTTGCGCCCCCTTCCTCGTGTTCTAGAGCCAAAATCAGTGCTGCGAGTGTCGTCGGGCAGCAGGTCAACAGCAGATTTCTCCTTCTTCCGGATCTTTCTCACGCGGCGCTTAGTCTTGTTGAAGCCCACGATTTCCTGCGGTGTGTAATATTCTGATGCAATGGTGAGGACTGGCATTTGCAGGGACTGCGCTTGGTTTCGCAGAGCTTCTCTGACCGACTGTAGCTCCCTTTCTCGCTCTCCATCCGCAAAGCCACCTGTGCTCAATCGGAAACTCTGCTTCTTTTCACCTTCAATCTCTTCATCGTATTTTGAGAGTACAGTGTGGCTCTTGAACGTGGCCATGTCTTCCACACTTTCCTCTTCTTGGTAGGGCTTGTAATCAGGCTTCTTCTTCTTCAACTCTACGTTTTTTTCTGCCTTTTCCTTGTCAATCAGCCCCACGTTTACGAGCACATCTTCTTTCTCTTCAAGTACACCTTTGTCTTCTAGGGTCAGGATAACGCTCTGACCTTCACTGAAAGATTCCAGCTTGTGCTGCACTTTAAGACCTTTTAGATCACGAGATGTATATGCTTCTTGTTTACTTTGACCAAACTCCTCCTCTACAAGATTGCTGACACCAAACTCTTGATCCATTTCTTCCAGAAGTTTGGCTCTTTTCTCTGCCAATTCCTTTTCTTTAGCCAGCTTTCGGCTTCTCTCTACCCAAGCAGCTGTGTCATCCAGCCAGTCTTCCTCAGCTAGGGTTTTTACTTTACCCAGTTTCTTGTTGAGAAGGCGTTTTTCTTTCAAGGCTGCAAGCTTCTCTCTCATCTCTTTCTGCTGTTGGATAACAATTGGGTTGATGGTTTCTGCGACCATTGGATCTTCTTTTGTCCCAAGTTCTTTCTTGTTCTCATTCAAATCCAGAGGCTTCAGCCCGAGCTTGGCTCTCAGCTTGTTTGTTTCCTCAATGCTTAGAGACGCATCACCACTTGCACTCTGAGGCTGCGTTTCAGTCTTACTTTCCTGGTATCCAAGGTCAACTTTCTCTCTCTTAACCCGCGGCTCGCCGCTGCTTTTTTCGCCCTTACTGCGACTGTCCCGTCTGCTCCTTTCCCTTGATCTGGATCGCTTCCGTTTGTCTTTATCACGATCCGAAGTGTCTCTGTCCCGTTCCTTGTGTCGATGTTTCTTGTGCTCACGGCGACGGTCTTCAGTCTCCTCGCGGCTCTTCTCCTTGTGTTTCTTCGAGGAGCCCATGGTTCTCCCTGGAGTTTACAATAAAGCCAACAAAAAAATACAGGTAAGTAAGTAAAAAGTTTACTTGCTAGCGCGAACCGATGGTATACTTTGATGTTAGCTTTTCCTTGCTAGTCCGCTAGCTTAGCTGTAAATGCTAAGTGGCTCACGGACGTCACGCGGAAACTAAACAACCCCAAAATCTAACATTAAAACAGATGAGTAAAAAGGAGAAACAATGTTTTACCAAAAGCTCGTTTTCCTTTCAACTATTGCCACTCGGTCCGCAATAGGTCCGTGAACGAGTAATTTTTTACTAACGCGCAGTGAACGTTGTGGCTTCCTGAAAATAAACTTCCGTTTATTTGTTATTATCTAGCCCTGCCGCCACCTAGCGTTTGGGAGTCTAATAGTAGTTTGACCGCTTATATTTAGTGGTGTTTCGTGTGTTTGTGGAACTCCGTGACGTCTTTGTTAATGAAGAGGCTTTTGACCAGATACATTTTTAAACTTAAACCAACGTATACTTGGTTCTCTGAGCCTAAATCTGTGTCCTGCTCGGGGCTCTGGATGGTTCCCGACGTACATCTTTTTGAAATCGCAAGCTAGCTATCTTAGCAAGTGCAGTTTCAAGAAAATGACGAAACGTGAGCATGAAACTTGCAGTTTTTTCTATTGACACCATCGGCTAGCGTTCTCTGCGTGCAGTCCTCAACTTAATAAGGTAACAAACACAATTTTATTTTACAGTTTAGCTTTACTAAGGTGACACGAAATGTTTGTTTGCTTCAAGTATCCCAGATGTGCTCTCTTGAGCAAGTTTGAGTCAAGCTTAGCCACATATTAGCCAGCAATACCATACTGCCAAGCACGAGAACATCGTTGACTCTAGCATTTTCACTTTTATGTGTTCTAGGTTACCCGCAAACCAAGTGTTCTTTTGAAAAGTGGATGTGGGAGTGATTGGCTCCTAAATGTGTTACTTAGACAACATATAGGTCACGGGCGGGTTTCTTGAACAAGGTATACAATTGAAACGACGTTTTGCACAGGAATATGAGTTTGTTAAAATATTAAAGATGTTAGGGTTTTTTTGTGGGTGGATGTTGCATAGTTTTTTTTTTTTAAACATCATCATCCCCCTCCCCCTCTGCGTTGTGTCCTCGCGGCGGATGAACCGTTTGTCTGTTTCCCCGGGAAACAGCGCGCGCTCTTGATTTTATTTTTGTATTAAAATCATTTTGAAGCTGCCGTATTTTCTCAAGTGCTATTTATTTTGTACACAATCCCCCCCCCCCCCATTTTTTTCTTTATTGACATTCAAAGTCACAAACTATAATTTCCCAAGAAGACATTGGAAGCAGCAGACAAGGATCAAAATACAACCACAAACCAAACAAACTAAAAGTAATACAAAAAAGGCATTAATTTACAAGAACAGGTAAATATTCAGACAGTTTTATAGCTTTACAAATTTGGAAGGGGTTTTCAAAATAAATTGGAAACAAAAAACAATAAATAATTGGGGCTCAGTTTTAAAATCGTCATTTACTTAAAAAATATTTCCCAAAATGCTCAAATTAATAACTTATACTTGTGAATGTACTTCACGTAAGATTAAAAGAAGTATTTGAAGACTTTGATTTTCTGGTTTCTGAGTAGTGACCATAATGTTTTGTGAATTCCAGCAAACTAAGTAGTTGACATGGCAACCGGAGGTCCTCCTTTTGATGACGGTGCAGAAGACCTGCACAACTGGACGGTAACCAGTTCCAGCCTGGATGATCGACTCAACAACATGGTACATGCTTGACATAAACATAACTTTGTTCATGCTGAAAAGGTCATTCCGTGTTTCCTTAATCCCCACGTAGCATAATCCCCTTAGAATTTGGAGTATCACCACTCTGTCCATCCAACCACTAAAATGGAGAGCTCTCCACAATGTGTGCATAATTATTATCTTCCATTTTGCCAGGATTGGGGTGTCCAGCAAAAGAAAGCCAACCGATCTTCGGATAAAAATAAGAAAAAGTTGTCTGCAGCGGTGGTGGAAAGTCGCCTGACAAACGATATATCCCCAGAGTCCACCCCGGGGGCGGGCCGTCGGCGAGCTCACACTCCACATTCCTTTCCCCACATCAAATACACCACCCAAATGTCTGTACCTGATCAGGCTGAGCTGGAAAAACTGCGTCAAAGGATCAATTTCACAGACATGGACGAGGTAAAAACACAGCTGAACTCTAGGGCATGGAGATCACAGATAAATGGACAAAGGAAAGCTGATGTATGTGTCTAAACGCACATTAATAGGGATGCTCTCTTATGTAGTAAAGAAATCGTCCTTATGTTAGAGGAAGATGTTATTTTAAAGTCCCACCCCAGTCATCCTTTGATCTATTCTAAAGATTTCCCAGTGGTCTTTTAATCAGGATTGAGCAAAAAATCGGTTTCATTTTCTGGGATATATTTTCTGCAGAATAGCAGTAGATCATTAGAAATTTGCCTGTGAGTTGTGGGTAGGACCTTTGGCGTGATTCACCACGATATAAATATAGAAAACACTCAGAAATGCTACTTTAAGAGTCATTTTTCTTTTTCTATGTCCTCCATCATCAGAAAAACGCCACAAGAACATGTTAATCCCATTTTCAATGGAGTGTGTCTTTTTAATTACAGCTGGGTCTCAGTCTGGGGGAAAATCCCCAATTTAAATACACACTAACCCTAAGTGTTAATCTGTTTTCAGATTTTAAAACAATTTCTTTTTTTTTGTCTTTGGAAAATCCAGCTTCTTGTGACATCACAAACTTTGACAACAAAAATGGAATCAGTATTTTTACTTGTTTTCTTAAAATACTAGAACTGTGAAATACCTTGATAGACACTTCAAATAGTTCAAAGTACCTGTTGAAGTTGTCCAAATGATGTTTTCTTTTATCTGCTCAGATAAATATCTGAAATCTTCTGCAGCACTAACGGTTCATCTATTGTTTTCTGATCCAGAGGAGTATTGGCAGTGACTCTCAGGGGCGCGTCACAGCTGCCAACAACCAGCGGCAGTTTGCAGGAGAGGCCAAGAAACCCCACAATTTCTTACCCCTGCATGTAAACACTAACAAGAGCAAGGAGCTGCTCCACCCCTCCGCCTCTGCCCCCACCACCCCAGTTATTTCCAAGGAAGTCAAGAAGCAGAGTCCAGGACTCAGGGAGAAGTTAACTCCTCTGGTTCTGTCCAAAGAAGCTACCAGGCTGGGAAGCGGTGACAAAGATAGAAGACCCCCGTCGCAGAGGGAATATGGAGGAGAGGATGTGAAATTAGACAGCAGCCAGGTATTGTTTTGTGGTTGTTATGGTCATGAAATGCCCATAGAAAGAGGTAGTAAATGTAGAAATAAAGACGATTGTGGGAAAACTTTGACCACTTGGATCAGGTGATCTTATAGTTTTTTTTTTTTTTTTTGAACACTTAAATTGGCTTGAGCTGCACGGTGGTGGAGTGGTTAACACTCTGGACCTCATAGTGAGAAGGCTCTGGTTCAAATCCTGGTTGGGACTTTTCTGTGTGGAGTTTGCATGTTCTCCCCGTGCATGTGTGGGTTTTCTCTGGCTTAATCCAACAGTCCAAAAACATGCTTCAAAGGTTAAATGGTCTCTAAATGTCCCCTAGGTGTGTGTGAATGTGTGCGAGGCCCTACAACAGACTGGCAACCTGTTCAGGGTGTACCCCGCCTTCGCCCAACAGTTGCTGGGATAGGCTCCAGCAACCCATGATTCTGAAAGGGATTTAGTGGGTTCTGGATTAAATTAGCTTTTTATTTTATCTTCATCAAATGTAAAGTTATTGAATAATTTACTAAGTTTATAGAAAAGCAGAGATGGATGTCAGGAGCCACTTTAGGCCCTCAAAGTAAACTCCTGTGGGGATTTTTTTGTTTGTTTTTTACTTTTACATCTTCCAAAAACAATTGTATGAAATTGCATTCATGCAGGTTTCTAATAGTACTGTACTCATCCCCCCCCACAGAATCTACTGGAAAGAAATCAAAACTAGGATAAAAGTGAGAGAGGCTGAGTGCAGCTGAAGCTAGGCTGTATTTAGGACAATTTATAAATATTCCACTCCGAATGCCCAGAGAGTTTTTTTCCCAGCTCTTCTTCTGCCCTCGTGTCGCCTTTCCTGAGCGTTCACCGCAGACGTTCTCATAGCTCCCGTTAAACCCCATGTTTTTTGTTTTTTTCCCTCTCAAACCCATGCTGAATTATCCCCTCCTTCTACCCTCTCAGGTGGTGAGCAAACTGGTCCAAATTCGGGACTACATCAGTAAGCTCAGCTCCGTGAGGGACGAGATGGTGGAAAAGAATGACGTGCCGGCAAAAGTGGAGCGTCTTTCTAGTTTCATTGAACACCTGCGGGAGAAGGAGAAGTCCTGCCTGCGTTTGTTACAGAAAATGCTGGTTAGTTTCTCTTTTTTAAACATGTAATTTTATTTGCTTGTTTAGTTAGCTCTGATCTAAAGTGAAACATTTTTTTTTGTTTATCTTGATTTTTAGAAGAAGCTTTTGCTGTCAAAACAATGTGTGGATAACAGAACCTGTCTGGGCTGTAGTCTGTCATATATCTATTTTTATTTAGTATTAAATCTTATAAATTGGGACATAGTAGAACTACTTTCTGTGCTGTCTTTAGCTTTAGTTTACTTGCTTAAATGATGAACAATCTTGGATTGTTCCTCTGAAAACTTGATATTTTTGCACTGAAATGGGTCTGAACCATTTCACATTGCACACTACATTTTTGCTGAAGTGCTTTTTGTTAGAAGATTAAAATGTACATTTTGTGGCCTCTTGTCATTTTCATCACGATGATCCCTGACATTGATGGATGACACTTTCTGGTTGGCTGTGTTCTTCCATCCTCCTTCAGTCTTGAACACAAAGCAGTCCTAGCAAACGACCGTTTCTCCGCGTCAGCAGCAATGCTTTGCAATTCTCCCTATCCTGTTGTAAAGAAAGGTCTATGATGTCATTCTGTGACACTCTGTGGCTCACTTTGATTCTGTTTGTAGGCACAGGAGGTGGATGACTGTGATATGGGGACCTTGGAATCTGCTGTTGGTTCTGGTTCTCTGGCAGAAAGTGCTTCTGTGAACATTGAGGTTCTATCTTCAGAGGTTTCCAATGCAGCAGTGAGTGTATTTGTAGTTGCGCTTTTCCTATTTGTCTGCATTTTTAGAACCCTATTGGATTTTTAATGTTATATTTTAGTAGATACTGAACAGCTCTTCTCTACATAAGAAATTATGTAAAAGTACATAAAAACAACAAAAAAACAAGACTGTTTTTACTTTTTCCAGCCCCACGTTTATTAGTCTAGAATTGCAGTGCTTTCTTGCCTGTGTGGGCTTGATTGATTCAGTTTGCACTGATGCATGGCTGTGTATTTTAGGACGGCAGGCCAGAGGCTGCGAGTGCTGACCAAAGGGAGGAACTGGAGAACCTGCGTAAGCAGCACGAGCTGCTGAAGAAGATGCTGGAGCAGCAGGAGCAGCTCCGAGCGCTGCAGGGCCGACAGGAAGCATTGATGGCTATGCAGCACAGCACAGAGCAGGCGCTTGCCTTGACTGAAGACAACAGTGAGACACACACACAAGCAACTGCAACAATGTTCCCCACTTTAATATGAAGCTGCAGACAGACCATAAAGAGCTGGGAGCCAACAAATGTTGGCATTGCAATGTTTGCACAGATCCAGTTGACAAAACACTTTCAGTACTGAAAATCCTGTCAAATTTGTACATAATAATGTCTGTACATGTTAATAAATGATATATGTGTTGTTGCCCTCAGTCGTCACGGAAACCACCGGCAGTATATCGGGCTTAAGCATCACATCAGAACTGAATGAGGAGTTAAACGAGCTGATTCAGCGTTTTCACAACCAGCTTCACGACTCTCAGGTTCAGTATCTATTTTTGGAAAAACAAATGTTAGAATCACACAGTCTTGAACTTTTGAAGAGTTTGCTTGCATGCATTGCAGTTTTGCTGCTTCAAGTTAGCATGTAGAACATCAGTTTTCTATAGTATGGTTTGCACAACTGTCTAACAGAACTCAGATCGGTGCTGTTGGTATGAATAGTGGGCGGGACGTTTCATTTTACAGCTGCTCTCATCTCTACAGACAAAAGCCGTGCCGGATAACCGTCGTCAGGCACAGAGTCTTTCGCTCTCCAGAGAGGTTTGTTGGTCCAGGTCTCCCCCAGCCGTGGGTGCCCCTCAGCACAGGCCCCTCCTCCACTCCGCCTCTGGCCCTCATGCCGGGTTGGACTCTGGAGCATCAGCTGCTAGCGCCAAACTGACCAAGCTCCAGGAGCTTCAAGACAAGAAGCAAACCATGGACAAGATTCTGAAAGAGCTGCACTCCCTCCGAGACCAAACGTTAAATAACAACTCATGTGAGAGGGATTTCTATGCTCTTTTGAGCCATTATTCATGAATTTACTTTTGTCCTGACAAAAGGGGATGAACCCCATGTGGTTTCCATCAGGTCGTGGCTCGTCAGCACAGCATAGTCCAGGAGCTCAAGGGTCCTCAGAGTGTCCATCAGCTTTATTTTCTAACGGGGCTTTGGCTTCCACCTCATTCCAGCCGTCATTCTCACAGCAGCAGGACGGCTCCAACTCCGCTGACAAGCTCAGGTACAAACTACAGCTCAAATATCAGCGGGAGGGTGGAGCACCTAGGCGGTGTTTTATTGCAGCCTACAGTGGACGTTTATTTCTTTTTACTAAGACTCTTCTCTTTTATTTGTTTAGTCATATTTTGTGTGGGGCTTTTTCATGATGTTACTTTTTGAATCATTTAATCCAAATACGGATTTCCTCTTCTTCCACTTGTTCATGCAGGAAGTTAAAGGAGGTCCATAAGCGTCTGAATGAGCTGCGGGAATTAGTTCAGTACTACGAGCAGACCTCCGACATGATGGTGGATGCAGTCAATGAAAATGTGAAAGATGCTGATGAGGAGGAAGATGAGACAGAGGAAGGGTCGATTTTTGAGGCTACATTTGACTCAGAACAGGAAAATCAGGAACCTGTAACTAACATCAGGTAATTGTGAAGGATTTAAGAAAAAAACGACTGCATTACTTTGAAAAACCAATGTATCAGTTATACTAAAGTCCCTCTCCCATCATCTTTTGATGTATTGTTTCCAGTGGTCCTTTTTAATTAGGATGATGCCGTTTTTAGCAAAAAATCAGAAAACCTGTCGTTTTCTAGGACAAAGTTTCTGCAGAGCGACAGGACATAATCAGAAATTCACCTCTGAGTTGTGGGTGGGACCGTTGGCACACAGCGATCCCGGCCCCTTTCCCATCATCCCTTTGTTTAGGCTCTCTTCTGCTAGTTTACAGCCCTTCACACCCCCAACCTCACATTAGCGGTGCAACAAAATGGCGAGCAATATCGGAGCTATCCAGCCGAACAGTTTTGAACCAGATTCCAGCTCAGACGAGGAAAACAAAGACTCACTTTGTTTTTGCAGAAACTAATTGTTTCTGCAGGTGGATGCATCCGAATACAACGGAGCAGTGAGCTTGTGGCTTGCCGTAGTAATTTCTACATTACAACAGAAGTTTTTTCAAACTGCATTTTTTTTCGTCTGCTCCTTATTTACAATGATCTGAATACTCAGAGAAGCAATTTTAAGCTTAATTTTTTTATATATGTCCTCTTTCATCAAATTAAAAAAAAAAAACCCCAAAAGATTATTTTCATTAGATATCTTAAAGATATTTTAGCTAAATAAATTGTCTTTTTTTCTTCTTCCTCCTTAATTCAATGAGGTTAGGCTCTTTTTTCTCAATAGTGCTGATTTGTCACTGATGAAATTTATTGCCCTTTCTTTGTAGAAACTCTCAGCGCAGCAGGAACTGGACAGACCTGAACAGTCTGGCTAATCGATGTAGCATCAGGGCTGCAACCAACAACCAGGACAGCAGACTCAACACTAACTGTGAGATCAACAACCGAACGGCAGCCAATCTCCACGCCCTGAACATCCCAGCTGCCATAGGTTTGCTCATGAATACGCTAACAGGACTCAGTGTTGTGAATATTATTAGGTGTCTATCAGATACTTATTATAGTTCATTTTTATATTCTCGTGAATGTTGATTTTGATGATATGGTTTGAAGGAACAGGTAGATCCAGTAAATCTGTTCACCTCTCAGTTTTTCAAACATGCTTTTTACCACTTATTTCATGTCTAAAGCCAATTTTCTGAACCTCAGACTTGAATGTCCTCTTTTCTCGTTCAGAATGCCAATACAACAGGGACATCCCTTATAGTGAAGTGAGAGATGACGATGGAGAAGAGGAGTGCGCTTGTAACGATGGAGCAACGCGGGCGGTGGTTCCAGACAGCGTGTCGGAGTCCAGTCGGAGGAGCAGCCTCGGGAACGATGCCGGATTTCCCCAGAAAGTTCACCGGCAGTCAGCCAAACAGAAACTCCGGCAGCTGCAGGAGCTGGTCGCCATGGTTCAGGTCAAAGATGAAACGTTCTGGTTCTGTAGTCATTTTGAAGATGTTCTCCCTTTTTTAGGGGTTTTCCTTGTGGTAGTCAGGTGGTGCATGATGGGAAATTAGTGAGGTATTTTACCCAGAAAGAATTTCTCAGTTCCTCATGGATGTGGAAAGGCTTTGATCTACACAGTTCATTCCATAACCTGTTATTGGACCATGGACCACCTCTCAACTGTCAAAAGAAAATTTCAAATGCAACACCCCACATTCTTGTAAAATGTCTGAAACTCATAGCCTCATAAATTGCAGGATGTATTTTTATATGTAGGTTCATTATGCATTCAGTTAAATGTTCACTGCAGATATTTTCAGGTGTATCCTGGTCAAATTTGCAGTAAATACAGAGAACACTGTATTAGCAAACAAACGTGACTATAGCAAAGAAAATATTCTGTTCTCTTTTGACTCCTGTGGAGAAACTGGCTCTTATTTATCTACTGACGAGACCGCTTTGTTAATGTAGAGCGACGACACCGATGGAACCACTGCTAATGAGGATGAAGCTTTGCACCAACAGCCAAATAATACCCGAGCGACATTCGGATCTGGATCCAAGCAGAGTCCAAGAGACCACGCTTTCAGCAGCAAGGCCAGGTGTGGTATTTTTCTAAAAAAAAACAGCAGCGCAGTCAGTGCAGCTAAGAAAGTATTGGTTTTGTGGCATCGTTGTGTATTTTTCTTCTCATCACAGCTGTTTTTGCTTTCCCCACAGGGAGAAACTGTACGAAGAGAAGCTGCGTCAGCAGAAGGAGGAACTGAAGCAGCTGCACGAAGAACGCCAGAGACTCATAGAAATCCAGAACAAGATCCAGGATCTGCAGTGGGCTTGTCCTGACCTTCAGGTATTTCCTGCATTCATTCAGACCTGCTTGTCTTTGCTGTTTTAGGGCTTTATAAAATAAAAAAATCAATATCTTTACAGTTGGAGAGAAAAGAGTGTGTGAGGAGATCTTTTTCCACACTGTCAATTGAAAACAGCAGTACCTGGCATAAAGAACACACAACTAGCAATCTGTATAACAGACCTTGCTGCATGCCTCACAGAATAAACTTGCTCCACATGCCCAACTGTTTGCTGCCAAAAATCTAGTCTTCTGTAAAAACAAAAACAAAAGACAGAATGCAGCTATTGATGTGGTTTTTGTGTCATTCCCTGCATTATTTTTACTGTTTTTTTTTCTCCTTCTTTACATTACTTACAGTACAGTACTCTGATTACGTGATTTCCTATTAAAGTTGATGGAAAACTGCATAACACCACACATAGAGACTGCACATTTATAGGGGGGCACATTTGTCTTTTCTCCCTGTGGAAAGAACTATAGGACGACTTTTTGGTGCAACTTTATAATTTTTTAAGTTAGTTAAGGAGGACAGAGGATATAAAGCTATACATTTTCACACAAACCCTTAAACCAGGGGTGGGTAAACTACGGCCCCCGGGGCAGGTCCTGCCCGCCTCCATGTTTGGTCCGGCCCACTGAACAATAACAGATACCCATGCTTTTTATTTCTTTTTTTTAATCTGGCGACACAATCGAGACCCGCATAGAACATGACATTTTATTCCACCGTTCTGCAGAAAACCCTATGTTGCCCGGAGGTAAAACGTTTGCCCACCCCTGCCTTAAAACCTCTAAATGCTGTGTTTCAAAATTTGAAGTCCAGCGTGTGACACTTCAATTAATGCTACATATTTCTAGTGGAAGTACATTTGGGGTTAAAAAGTTCCAACGTGTCTAAAGCTATGTACACACCCAACGCAATTTAAGGCATCCAGTTTCAATGTTCAGTCAATGTACGAATGTGGTCAGAAGTCCTGCACGTGTTTGGAGCGTCAGGACTTTACCAGAGTTCAAATATCTGATTCTCTGACTTTTATTCTTAGTTTATTTTTTCTCTCTTTGGACTAATGCGGGACAGCAAGTCGTCAAACTGGGTCACAGAGAGGCGGCCGCGCTGAAAGAGGCCGTCATTCAGATGCAGGTCCTGCAGCAAGGGTGAAGCTGGGAGAGACTCTGAATGAACTCATGAACCCAGACCTGGAGCCGGGATTACTGATGCTTTAGTAGAGCTCTTCAAAATAAACCAAACCTGATCTCTTAATGTGGTCCGTATCTGTCATGCATTGATGAATGAGACATCAATGCTTCCATTGAAAACTGTTAACAGATGCTCCTTCCACACACGGCAGGAGCATCTGTTTTATGTACACACTTTGGACAACTCTTTGAAACAGAAAGGCGGCTGATGCAAATTTGATGTGCAAAAGAATTTCTCGCTGAGAAAATACTGATAGGTGGAGAGTAGTTTTGGATGTAAAGTTTCTCACTTTAAACTCTGTTGTTGCTGCAGTCCTCTGTGTCCAGCACAGCCAGTCAGCAGGGTTTGCTGAGGAAAGCTCCAGTGATGGTCTCCACTCCCGCCGCCGTCAAAGTGACTTCTTCTGGACAGAAAACCAACTTGGCGGTCCTCAAACCGGCTGCTCCAGAGGCGCCTGCTGCGTCAGCCACGGACGATGGGGTGAGGGTTTCGGTCTCTGAAATCAGTTTGAGCGCAGCAAGCTCATCTGTTTACCAGCGCCGTCTGCTCTTGCGCCCTCAGCAGCTTTGGTCTGAAATGCGGCGGCGGCAGATCATGCGCGAGGACCTGCGGCAGCGCAGAAAGCACCTGGAGTCACTAATGGCAGAACATCAGAGGCGAAACGGTTTTGCGGACTCGTCCTGCCCCATTGAAGACCACGAAGAAAACGCTACACCCTCTCTGTCTGTCAGCAGGGATGAAAGGTGATTAAGAAGGCCGTCTGATCAAAGCCTGTTTCAAATTCTCCTGGCTGTGACAGAAGTGGTAAACTTGAGTGTCTAGGTTTTTACTTATGGATGAGAGAGAACTTTACTGGAGGGGTAAATGACAAGAAGCTACGTCTGAATTTGTCTTCAGAACTATGGCCACTTGGGGTTCCAGTCCCTGCCACCTTGATAATAATGAAGAGGATGATGATGATGGCCACGACGCTGGGGAAACAGACGAGTATCACTCAGAGTTGGGAGCGGAAGAGGAGGACGAGGAGGAGGAAGTAGAAGAATGCACAGAGAGCAGCTCTGATGACGACCTTCCCTTGTACTCTCCGAACAGGAACCAGGGCTCCTACAGCAACAAGAAAAACCAGGGAAGGTCAGAGCAAGCGGGCGATCCTCGGCACGCCTCCACCATTTTCCAGCAATTTCTCAAATCTTTCTGCTTGTTTTTGTGTGTGTTCAGCAATCTAAAGCCTCCAGCTGCCTTTTCTGGCGAGAGCGACGTGCAGCTTCATAACAAAACAAAGACGAAGCCTCAGACCCGAAGCTTCAACCAGTCCTCAAGTCAGCACGGAGGCGTCCGCCGACAGGAGAACCTGTGTTGGGCCTCTGAGCTCTCGGTTGCAGAGGGAACGAGTCAGTGGCAGGAACAAGTCAACCACTTACAGAGACAGCTGGACTTCAGCTCCGGCATGTGTCAGACGCTTCTGCAGGACCAGCAGGTGAATGCTCCGACACTTTCTGGGAGATGTTTCCTCAGCTGTTGATGATGAAACTCAGGAAAACGTTTCTGAAATCTCCTTATGTTAGAAAGTCCCACTTCGATCATCTTTTGATCTGTTGTAAAAGCGTTCCCTTTGGTCTTTTCATTATGGTTGTCGTTTCTGCAGAACAGCAGGAGTTCATTAGAAATGTACCAGTTGTGGGTGGGACTGTTGGCATGTAGCAGCTCCATCCTCCCTTCCCCTCTCTGTTACTGAGAGCTCTCTGTTTCAAGTGGATGATGTGAATTACGTGACGGAACGTGATTTGGCCTAAAAATATAACTCGTCAAACAAACAAAAAGGAAGGACCGCAAAATAACAATCGCACACTTTCATGTTTTTTTTTAGATCTTCGAAAAAAACAATAATTTTCTAAAATATTGTTTTACAGAGACAGAAGAGTTAACTGTTGTTATACTTCGGTTTAATGCATAATGTTAATAAACCACATGAACTGTGGCGGTAAGCAGAACTGAATCTGGGATTAGCTTCAGTATCAAATCTTTAAATCTTTCCCAGCTTTCCTTTTGTAGTAGTAGTGAAAATGCAGCTGCGTCACTTTTTATTGAGCCTCGTCTTGAATGCTCAGCTGTGCTGTGCAGAATAGAATCTTTTTAGCTGGTGTCTAGGTGGAGTGTTGCTGCCGAGGGGAGCGGTGTGTTGTTGGTGGTCATATCGCGAGCTGTAAAGTTTGTTGACCACATGTGTTTTTGAGTTCTTACAGGAGACATTTGTGTGAAACCAACAAAAATGAAAAACTGCTTCTGTTCTTGCTTTAAAGATTGTGACATCTTTTTTTCTTATTTTAGAAGCAGACGGGATAGAATGGATGCATCAGTGTTGCTGTGTTGCTCATAGGCATCGTTACTTTGATCTGTTTGGTAAAATAAACTGATTTGTTTGTCTGGGCAGACGCTGTCGTTTATGCTGCAGAGTCTGCTGACGGGTCAGTACAGCGTGCTGCCCAACAACCGCTCCTCTCCACAGGTCCAGCTGGTCATGCATCAGCTGAACCAGTGCTACACCCAGCTGGCCTGGCAGCAAAACAACATCCAAAGGTGAAATCCAAAGCACACAGGAGTATCTTCACACTCGTATGGGGAGGGTTAAATGTCTGAACTCTTCTTTTCTTTCAGACTAAAGCAGGTGCTGAATGATCTTCTGGGGCAGCAGCTGCCGCCTTCCTCCTCAGCAGCAGCGTGGCAGACGCAGAAACGGGGATCCGCTCAAGAGTCCAGCTGTGGTCCCTCAGCCTCTCCTGGCGTTTCCCTGCCCTTCTCCTCCACACTGCATCCTTCAGCTAACAACATGCCAGCCTCTCCAATGTCCCCATTCCCTTCCAGTATGAGCATCTTTCTAAGAATTTCTGACAATCCTTTGTTTTCGTGTGCTTTGATGAAAAGACGAGTCATTGGATGTTCCTTTTCTTTGTCTCTCAAGGTTTTACCTTATTCCCTCCATTCCCCTCTACTTTGGGTGGCTTCCTCCAAGAACCTTTCGGTCCGACCACTCCCGAACATCAGAAGCAGCGCCCGGACCCCAACACCTCCTTTAAAACCGAGTACATGAGCTTCCCTCCTCCACTGCAGCGCTCCCCCCTCAACACCGCCAAAAAAAGCAGGTCAGTTTTCCCCAGAGCACCTGGATGATATCTGATGACCGCTGGCATTTACTGTCTCCAACTGTTCTGCTCTGAACTATTAGACCAGCAGATCGAGTCAACACCTCCTACACGAACAACATCCGGCAGCTCAAGTCATCTAAAACGGCTGTCGCTGCTAAAACTGAGCTGCAGGAGACTCCTCCTTCCTCTCCTTCTTTTGCCAAGTGCCACTCCAGAACACAAGAGTTTGACAAGGAGAGCTGCAGCAGCGTACCAGACGTTGATGATCCCAACACAATAACAAAGACTTTCAGGGCTGGCCGCAAAGCTTCTGCACAAGCCAATTTGGCTTCTCGAAGTAGGACTCCCAAGAACAGACGTCGGAGGAGCAAAGCTCACAACAAAAACGGTGAGGGTGAAAAAAGTGAAGTCGGTGAATCCTTGTAGCTTTGTCTTATCAAGCGTGTCAAGAATTAGTGAGATTCAAATGTAAAAAAAAGTAAATTCCCCCCAAATTCCTCTGCAGGTCATGACAGTGACAGTGCAAGCAGCACTACTGACTTTGGCCAGCAGAGGGCAGCGTCGTCTCATCACCGGGACCAGAATCAGATGCTTCTGGACAAGCTGACGCAAGAAAAGCTGGACAGCAAGACGAAGCTCGGCAGAAAACGAAATGACATCTCCTCTGGTATAATTCCAACTTCCTGCAGGGAAAATGGGCACATACATGCCATCACTTCACTTCATCCATGTTGCATATTTTCGTGCTTTCATTATTTTCTGTCTCGTTCTTTCTATCAGTTAATATTTCTTTCCACATTACGTTTTGTCCGATTTTTGAGTTAATTTGCTTTTAATTTATCTTACTCACAGCTTACACTTGGAGAACCCCCTTCCTCTCTAACAGAATTGCATGCACAGAAGCACCAGGTAAAGTCACCGTGCAGGATCATTTGACTTTTCTTTCATCTAACACATCATGCATGGCTGTCATTCAGCTCAGCCTAAACCCAGACTTTCAAACCTGAGAGGGACTGTTTGGCTTTGTTCTCATTTGAATTAAAAAAAAAAATTTCAACTCAAAAAGACAAACCTGGTTCTCAATGTTTCAGATGCAAGCAGTGACTTCTCGCTGTTTGAAGCTCTTCGGGAGACCATCTACTCCGAGGTGGCCACGCTGATTTCCCAGAATGAGTCTCGGCCCCATTTTCTGATTGAGCTCTTCCATGAGCTGCAGCTCCTCAACACAGACTATCTCCGTCAGAGGGCGCTCTACTCTCTCCAGGTAAATGGCGTCCGTTTGCTCTGTATGCACTCATTCAACTCAACTGCAGTTCAAAGACACTTTATTGGGACTCAAATTACAAGGTTTCTTTGCATCCATTTGTAGACGACTAGATCCATGTGCGTCTTTGGTTTCCCCGCACAAGCTGGCATCTGGCTCAAAACTTTTTATCTGGATAGCTTAAATATTGCTCGCTATTTGTGTCGCACTGGAAATGTTAGTTTGGGGTTATAAGGGGCTGTAAGATCGTGAGAGAGACAGTAATCAAAGGTCTGATGGTTAATGAGCAGGCTTACTCGGCGCAAGTGGCCCCGCCCACAACTCGGGTGTGAATTTCTAATGAACTCCTGCCGCTCTGCAGAAACTATATCCTAGAAAACTACTTTTTTATTCTTTTGGGGTAAAAACTGTATAATTTAATTAAAAGACCACTGGGAACGCTTCAAAAAGAGACCGGATTTCATAAATAGTTTTGTATAGTGTCCTAGCTCGGCTCCATATTTTAAACCGGAAAAAGGAAAGTAAGCTTAAAGGAAAAGGATTTGATTCTGGGTTTCTCTCAGGACATAGTGACCAAGCACCTGGAAGTAAGGAGCGCCGCTGAAGACCAGCCTCCCCACCTGGGTCCTGTGGCGTGGCCCGCCTGCTCTCAGTCCGAGCTCACGCCCAGTCAGAGTCTGTCCACCAGTGATGACGTAAGATAGCTTCATAGCTTTGGGTCGTGGCTTTTCCTTCCCATCTTGTTTCTGTTCTTCCCACAGTCCTTTAAATTCTGCTTTAAGTGTTTCATTATTTTTACAAAGACTGAGCCCCCCCCTCTTTTTTTTTCTTTTTGAACCAGACTTGTCTACTTTAATTTCTCATCATCTCGTCTGTTCATTCTTTCATGTATCTTTGATTTTCTGATTTCAATCTCCCCTTCCTCTATTGCTTGTCCTTATTTATATTTAACCTGACAGCGAAGCGTTCAGAAGCCTTTCTGTTTGAAAAGATAAATAAAAAGGCTGCCCTCGTCTCCCCTGAAGTCTATTTTACCCGATTAAACGTGTCCTCTTTGTTCCAGCGTCCCCAGAGTTGTACTAATGAGAAGTCCTGGCCTTGTGTGTCTAAATGTTGCCTTTGTTGAAGAATGATTGATAAAATGACACATTTCCTTTTCTTTTTTTTTTAGCCCTTTCATATTGTCAGCAGGAGTTTAGCGGTTTAAAAGTTAAAGTCCTGGCTGTGAAATTTGTTCTCCACATTTGACTCTTCCTGTAGAACAGTGGGCCCTGGTACCGGTCAGTGGGACAGCTGTTACCGGGCCGCAAAGAGAAAAAACCTTTTGTTTTGTAATCGGATTCTGAAGGAAGTTTTATTTTGGAAAACCACTGGATTGTCTACCACATCTGACTCAATCTTGACACGTGTGGAGTCGCTCCATCATGTGCTTAAAAAGCCTCCACAATATTCTCAAAGCAGCCGTGCTAAATGAACCCCCCCAAGTGAGCAAAGTCAACAAACATATTCGGAAAGTTTGTTGACTCAGAAGGAAAAAGAAGAACCTTCAACTTCAAAATAAAAGACAGCTGCTTTTAACAGACAAAAACCAAGAGTCTTTTCTCAAAATCTGGATTTATGTGACAGTTGTTCCCAGACAGCATAATAATTATGCATATATTTAGCAACCAGCTGTCGAATGTTACGAGGAAGCTGCTAATAAAGTTTTTTAAAGGATGGATTCCCGTGTTTTGAGTTGCGAAAAAAAGAAGTATCTGTGACAGTTTTTTTCTTTTTGTATTTATCGTTGCCCCATAAAAGTCGGACGAGGCTGAAGTTGGTGGCTGTTTTATTTTTAGTTTCCACTTTGACAGCTGTGGGTTAAGGCAAAATCTATATCACATTTTAATGGCTCCTACACATAATCTAGAGTCCAGATAAAGATTACCGAAAATGAAGAGAAACATTCCCCTCTAAAGTTAAGGGAAGCTAGAAAACAAACAAACCTCCACTTCAGCTTGGTACAGACCGGTCCGTGAGAATATTCTGACATCAAACCGGTCCAAGGCCTGAATAAGGCACTTTATAACCACTTGGTGGATCTAACGGAAGATTTGAACCAACAGCCTCCAAGTCCAAGTACAGACACTTTACTACTAAGCTTCAGCTTATTTTTTTATTTTAAATGTACCCCATCAGAGCTCAACTAAGATGTACGTTTGTCTAAAAACATCTTTTTTGCTTCACAGGAAGTGGTGGAGAAAAACTTAAGACACGCACGGGACACAAAGAAGAGGAAGGAGGACGCAGACTCTGTGGACGACAGCAACATGTCCACCTCCTCCAACTTGGAAGCTTTTGCAAATGATGACTTGGGTATTTTTTCTGTTGTTACTCTTCATCATTTCGTGTGTGACTTCACTGCTGACAGGGCCGTCTGTTATGCCCCGTCTGTGTTTCTGGGCTTTGATAAGCAGAAGTTTTGTATTTGCAAGAACATTTGACCACATTAACTCTTTGATATTTAAGCTGACATTGCTCTGGTTCTGGATGCGGGTGCATTTCAATCTAACTCCTTATTTTTTTGTGACCTCATTGATTCCTTGTGTCTCCTTTCGCTCTCCCCGATGTGGCTCAAACAGGAAACACAGTGATTCATTTAGACAAAGCTCTGGCAAGGATCAGAGAGTATGAGCGCATGAAGCTCAAAGCCGAATTTAACCCCTGCAATGCCAGCGCTGCAGGCTCCTCTGATGCCAAGCATCCTCCTTCCACCGCCGCCGAGTCCACGGAAGGTATCCGACCGCATGACGCCCCCTTGTGTTCAGCATATGCAAAGGCCTGCAGCAGCCCGGCTGAGGTCTTCCATTTGTGTGTTGGACATCCCTGGCTGCATTCGTGACGCAAGACGTTTTGTGTTTGTGCAGGAGCTGCAGCCGGCAGCGTGCACTGCCCGCAGATCGACACCCAGCAGCTGGACCGACAGATCAAAGCCATCATGACAGAAGTCATTCCCTTTCTGAAGGTAGAAGAAATGTTCTGGCGCTGTGGAAACCCACGAAAACTGAAAACCCTGTTTAGTATGAAACGGGAGACTTCAAATGTCCAAATCTTGTCTTTTAATCAGGAGAACATGGACGAGGTGTGCTCCCTTCAGCTCCTGACCTCTGTGCGGCGCATGGTTCTTAAACTCACTCAGCAAAATGATGAAAGCAAGGAGTTTGTCCACTTTTTCCACAGACAGCTGGGAGGAATACTACAGGTTAGGCGAATGTCGTCCTCCTAAATGAAACAAACGACTCTTTTTTTTTTTTTTTTTTTTTTTAATCCCTTGTTTGCCTGCAGGACTCACTTAGCAAATTTGTGGGATGCAGACTAAAGGACTGCGGGGAGGACCTCCTGGTGGAGATTTCCGAGATCCTCTTTAATGAACTGGCCTTTTTCAAGCTCATGCAGGATTTGGAAAACAGCAATAGCTCCAAGAAGGCCACAAAACAGAAGAGAAGGGTTGAAGGTCCCAGTAAACCCAAACGGACTCCTGAGGTCCGTCGTTTTCCTCTTTCTGACCTCAGTTGCAAACGTGTTCAAAGAACCGAACCTTGACTTCTGCTTTAATTTCTTTGTCCATGTAGGAAAATGCAGTCGGCAGCACTGAGAAATCCCTTTGCTCTGCAAAAACCGATGAAGACAAGGTAAGTTTAAATAAAATATTAATAATCTATACTGTGACATATATTTATATATGAAACTCTTCATTGAACTTTTTTAAGGATCAAGATGAGACGTTAATGGAAAGAACCTGTGGAGCGCAGGAGCTTTACCTGCAGACGAAGAGCAACAGAAGCAATGATGCCTCAGAGAATGAGGATGAAGAGCAAGGACTGGAAGTACTTTTGTCATTCAGTAAGTCAGAAAAAGTTTGAGCAAAAAGGAGTCTAAATAAATAAAGTCAATATAACACAGCTGTTCCTTTTAATAAAAGACTTGGGTCAAGATTTATTTCCTGAAAATGCCTCAGCAGTGACGTCCACGCCCCCCATCCCCCATCACCCCAATTCGATTTTACTTGAATTTCCGATGCGTCTTATTCTGAAAAGTTGCATCACCTTTTGTTTCCTGCCAGGTCTTTCCAAAGCAGAGATTCAGGCTCTGACCAGCTATGGCAGTGGGGAAGATGAGAATGAAGAAGAGGAGACGGAAGAGTTTGAGGCTGGACCTGTAGACGTCCAAACGTCCTTGCAGGTGGAGCAGGTGGGTTGGTGCTGCAGACAGTTGTGTCAGGATGGTGAATAAGTTTGTTTTCGTGTTGTCTGAACTAATGATGTCATGCTGCAGGGGGCCGGCAGCGGTGAAATCCAGCTAGAAAATCCAAAGGAGGAAAGTTTGGAGAATGACGGTGGTGAGGTTTACTCTAACAAATCCATCATTTCAACCTTTTCTTTTCAGCTTTTAATGATACCTTTTCTTTCAGAGGCCAACGGATTGGCGGGAGCTGTGAGCTCCACATTGGAGGAAAATATTGGCGAGGAAAGCCAGATTCCTGCTGAGGAGGAGAAAGCTGCTGCAGCAGAGAGAGACTCTGCTCCCTCCCCAACTCAGAATGTCCCCCGGGAGTCAACAAGCACCAGTAGCCCCGACACAGACTCCCCCGTCCTTATCAGTGTAGATGTAAGCATGACCACACTCGTTTTGTGTGCTCATCATCACGGATGACTCAGGTCCTGCATTTTTTCCTGCATTCATTTGTTCTCGTTTTACTGATACAGGAAGCAGGATCTGGCAACACGAGCCACAAGTCGGATGAGGAGGACTTTGTCAAGCTGGATGATCTGCCGCTGCAGCTGACGGTCATGACCGAGGTGCACAGGAAACGTTCTCCACTATGTTAGACGACGGAGTACTAGGGCCACTAGAAACGAAAGAAAAAATAAATAAAATTATGAGAACAAAGTCGCAATTTTACAAGAATAAAGATTTACAATCATTGGGAAAAACGTAAGATTTTACAAGACTAAATGCATAAATTTAGTATATAAAAAACTGTACTTTTACAAGGAAAACGTTTTTTGTTTTTTTTGTGAATGTTTTATTCATTCATTTTCTTTTGTTTGTCCCTTTCGGGGTCACGGGGTGAATGTTTTATTTTCCTCAAAAGAAAAGGTCAATGAAGTTCAGAGATTTTTCTCTGAACACAAATGAAACTGATAAATCAATTGTCTTTGTTAAAACATTTGAAAAGGGAAGTGTTACATTTTATTTTCAAAAATGAATGACTTTTCTGGTAAAATTGCACTTTTTTGGAAGTATAAATTTATAACTAGTCTCGTAAAATGTTTACTTTTTCCCAAAAATGTAAAAAAAAAAAAAAGCTTCTCATAAAAATGACCTATTTTCCATTATTTGAATGACTTTATTCTTATAAACCTTTTGACTTTTTTCCCATAATTGTATATATTTCTTCTGATAAAATTGCCTTTTTTTCTTGTTATTGTATGAATTTATTGTAATGCATTTCTTTTCTGTGTAACGGTGGTCACAGGACGTAGTTGTAATGTTTTGGGTTAAACGTGTGAAAGGATCCGTGTGTTTTGTCAGGAGGAGCTTCAGAAGCGAATCGTGGAGGAGCAGCAGAATAACAACCTCTCCATGGAGATCCTCAGTGACCACACTGAACTGCTGACTGAGCTGGTGGGAAACGCACAGACACTAAAACAACCAGGTTTGCTCGATGCGTCTCTGAGCTTTCTTTTGGATTTCCATTAATGTCTTTTGTAGAAGAAATGACAGATTCTTTTTTCTTTTTTTTTTCCAGAGAGCATGGATGTCCAGAATGCAGAATGAAAAATGTCTGACTGCTGTATTTAGTACCATATGCTGAGCTGGTTGTTTCCTTTTCTTATTTGTTAGTTTAAAGAAGCAAAGTTACACACTTGTAGTCTCAACATAGCTGTTACAGTTGCACATGCACAACTTATATTTAGTGCTTTATGTTCCTCTAACTCCTGAATGTTAAACATATATGATCCGGTTGATTGCGTTGCGTTCGTGTTTGCCTGTTCAGATCTGCCTTAGACTTCTTGCCTCTGGGATCAGTTTGACATGATGATTTTTGTTTCCTCGTTTGCCTTATTGTTCTTCACATGGATGACACTACAACCAAGGTTCAGCTGGTGTCCTTCGTTTCTACGTCTTTCCTTTTAGCTTTGAAACATATCCAGGTAGATGTAAATGTCCCGCTAACTTTAGGTTAGCCCCCCTTCATCTTCACTGTAGGTGACATGATTTCAATCAATAAAATATTTGAACTTTTAATGAGGATTCTCATGGAGTTTTGTAGTGTGTCATGACGATGCTGTGTGGATTATTATATTAATATAACAATAAAATGCTATTTAGCAGAACTGAAGCTTCATTATGGGCTAAAGAGCACAGAAAGTTAGAAAATCTGTCAGAAGCTGCATTTGGAGTCAAATCTGGCAACTTTTATTCAATCAAAAACTAAGGAAACAACCTTTTTCAATATTAGTGAAACAAACGACATGTAGTAGAAAAGAAAAACATGATCTTGAACTGTTCTCACTTTTGTATCTCTGTATATTTGGAATTATCTGTGACCCAGAACAGGATCAACCTCACATGAAACATCTGAGGGTCACTCAGCCAGTGGCCTCCATAGCAAACAATACAACAAATGACAGTAAAAACAACAAAATTCTCTTTACAGGCAGTTTTGTTTCTTTGGCACAAACGATTAAGGATCCTTAAAAGGTTAAACCTACTATTAAAAAAAAAAAGACATAATTGACAGTTTCACATCATTAGTTGTGCAGTTAAAGCTTTTTTTTGGGCCATAATCAGTCAGGCCTCTCAAACGGATCCAAAGCATTCCTTAGATCACCAGGGCATGCAGGGGTTCGGACAGTCCCGGATGTATGACTCCAGCTTCCCTTCAGACACTTGCATCAGAGTTGTGTAAGTGGTCAGCTGAGAGGACAGAGGAGGGAAATGTTACTAAAAAAAAAAAGACTATTTTTTCTAGTTTAATGGCTGGATTCTAAAGGAGAGACTTGCCTTGTTTAACATTGGTTTGGTTGAGAGCATGTCATACAGCGTGCTCACAGAGATGTTCTGTCAAATAGGAACCCAGAGTTGGTTTCAGTGAAAGTAATGAATCTGGCAGGGCTCAGGCCCGGACTCACCGTCTGTGTGGTCTGGTTCATGCATCTCATGGCGGGAGTCCTGCGGTCGTCCAGGAAAAACGGCTCCTTCCAGTGGTCGTAGTTTGTCTCCAGGACGTACCAGCGGTCCAGCTTTGGGTCGATCCTGAAATAGAACAAAAAAATGAAAACATCATCCTGCTGACGCAGTAAACAGTCAGGTGATGTGAAACATGACTTCACCATAAGGAACACATGATTTACTTCCTGTCTGCTAAATTATTAAAACTACATTTGAAAAATGCATTTTTTTTTTAAATTCCTAAATGTGAAGCTGAGGATAAAACGGCATGAGTGGATATGTCACTACTCACTCCAACACATCAATACTTAGTGTCCTGGAGCGGGTGATGATGCACCCCTGCCCCGTTTGGTTTCCCCCGAGGATGAAGTACGCTGGAGCCAGCAGCTTGGTCTCAGCCAGAAGTTTTTTAGCTTCCTCATAGCTGAAAGCAGAAAATAAATGTTTTCATGCATGAAGAGGAAAACTGCTTCTGTATCTCAAAACACTTTAAATAAATTAATAAACTATTAATTTCAGACATGGTATATTTGTTTAATTTGTATAACTCCTTTTTCTTGTTCTTTCATACCATTTCTGTCTTAGCAAAAAAAAATCATAATTAAAAACTGTCTAACTCTGAGGACATTGTTCTCCTTCAGCAACTTTCAGTTTTTCAGCAAAATTGCAGGAATTGGTCCCATTATATATAATGGGAGACAACTTTCCTCTGCAATAACTTCCATATAAAGGATTCTATCATGTTGTCCAACAAGTGTTGGCCATTTAAGTCGGCTTTAAAAAATATTCCATTTCCTCCGGTCTTAAATTTACATAACTTATACTTAGGAGAGTTATGATTGAAGTAAATGGAGTAGCCCATTAAACCACCTTTTTTTTAATGCGTCTCCAATAAGTGGAAATTGGCAAATCTTTTTCAGTGAAATATGAAACAAATATGTCTGCCTAAAGTTTGAAGAGACTGTGGATGTTTTCAAGGAGTTTAATATGAAGAGGCAGACAAGCTGACTGGGACTGAACGGTGTGAAAAATTGACAAATTGACATAACCTTTGGTAAAAATGTATTTAGATGTTTTTTTTTTCTATCTGAAGAAATTAGAAGTTTGCCACTGCAATAAAGGGTTCATCAAATAGTTCATTTGCATTAAATAATATTAAAATAGTTCAAAGAATATCAGGTGAATGGGTGGCCCTCAAACACTTTAACATCACCAAATCTTCTAAGCATGTGAATGTATTTTTAGCCTTTTTTTCTCCTTCTTTCGAAAATAGGAGAGAGTTACCAAGTTTTAAATGGAGCTTTTTCATTTGGGAATACCTGTTTGCTTTTTCTAGAACAGTTCGAGTCAGAAAGCTCATCCACATCCCGTCTCTTTGTCCCAAGATCCACTCCAGGATCCCTGCAAGTGACTTTGGATCCTTAAAATACTTCAATCGCACAGTAGAAGAAAGCTGAAACAGTATAGAGAGCTCACCAATGTACCCTCCATCAAGGCTGAAACGCTCATTCATAGTCAGGGTGAACATATGCTAAAAGACAGAAATGAAGGAAAGTGTAGTCGTCTCTGTTTTTGTGTCAAAATAAAAAAACATGACTGGAGAAGTAAGCTTTGATGCCGACTGAATCTTCAACTCAAAGGCCTAAAAGGACTCACAGGCTTGATGCCGGTGAGCATGCCCACATATCCAGCAAAGTTGGTCGACTTGAAGACCGTCTGGTTGTTTTTCTTGAAGTCGAGGTTCACCACCAGAGGCTTCAGCTTCTCACTGATGGTCCACGACTTGTTCTTCACATCCCAGCTGCACACAGATAACGTTCTCACACAGAGCTCAGCCAAAACGCGGCCACGACATGAAAACAGATGGAAGCTTTCATGCTCTTACCCCAGAAATAATCCAAAATCTAAGTTTCTACCATGAAGGAGGTTGCCTGTGATTGTGGAAAGGAAGGAAAACTTGGAATGAGAATATTTTCTTTCCCTTTCTCAAAGAAAATAAAAGACTTCATGTGGCGTGTTGCCTCACCTTTGCTGTCCTCTGCAACAACTGAGGTGCAGACTGTGAACACCTCGTAGAAAATATTGAACAAGACAACCTCACCTAAAATATGAAAAATGACACGTGAAAAAAACATTTTGAGTCTGAGGAACTTTTGCAAACTTCCTGGGGAGGTTTTATTTTTATTTTTATTGTTACTTATTTTGTTATTTTACCAAGAGGAACCCCTGAAGCATCTGCAATTCCTTTGATTTCCTCACTAAACGGGCTTGGTAACGTGTCCGCCATTAAAGGCTGCAGGGCACAACACAAAACAATAATTATTCAAAGAAAAATCACATTACTTACTTACTGTACAAACACACTTCAGAGGAAAATGACACTCACCAGCGCAATGTCGACCAGTTCTATCAGCCGTCCACTGGGCACAAAAGCATTAGCCATGTCCTTGATGGCTTGAATCATGCTGACCAGCTGAAAGAGGAGATGGCGTTTATGCACGGCTCTGAGCGCCGGGTTTTCTGAAGGTTTCGAAAAGGGCTCTTACGTCATTTTTTCTCTCTGCGATCAGAGGGGCCCATCTCTTGCTCGGTAGTAAGTCCAGGTCCACCGTGTACCAACGCACAGCTCCTCTGAACCTACAGAGAAAGGACGAGCCGTCAGGGAAAAACAGCAGCGTTGATTTCAACTGAACACAGTGAGGACTGTTTTCTCCTATCAGCTATTAGACTCTACAACACCTCAGAGACATTTGATTGTTATTATTGTATTTTAGTGCAATTTATTGCCTGCTGTGTTTTTCAATCACCTGTTCTGCTTTGAGTAAACAAATCAATTTCCTCATCGTGGGATCAATTAAAGTTCTATTCTATCTATAGCTATAGATCCAATCAAATAATTTTGTTTGTTCTTCAAAAATAAAAATAAAAACAGACCATAAAGTTGATGTTTTAAAACATTTGATATATACAGGAAAAGATTAAATTGAAACTCACAAAATCTTTGTTTAAACTGCAAACTATTCACAACATCACATTTCTTAACAGTTTCTGGTTGGAGCAATGAAAAGTCAATCGAGTAGCATAAATTCCATAATCTCAAAGTGTATTTATTAGGAATGAATTGATTCAAACAGAAAATATTTGGGTCACGGTTTTGTTTCAGTTCAATTTATGATTTGTATATTACAAAACAAACAAAAAAAAAAAAAATCAGAATTAAAGCTTTTTATTTGCTAGTAAGCGAGTAACAATGAAGAAAAAGTTTTCATTTGCCTCAAACTAAGCCTGGTGTGATGCAATAAAACTATAATAAATATTTATAAAAATGGTTCTGGTTCTGTACGGCAATAATCTTTACGGCAAGATGTAAATATTTTACGTGAAGGCTATTTATGTCCATACATTCTATAAAAAATTCACTGAGTGACAAATGAAAGAAAGAAAAGGATCCTTCGCTTAATTGTATTCATTTGAACGGACAAAAAGCCTAAACTGTCTTTTAAATGAACACGTTTGTGTTTGAATCCACCAACTGTTTTGTGAAAAAACAAAGCTTGAGAATCTTTTTAGATTAGTTGCTTTGATTAGTTGAAGGTCTGCCTGGGAGCAACACAAAGCAGATAACCTTAAACTTTGTGTCAGAGAGTTAAGAAGTCTTGGATAGCAGGGCAACAGGCCTGGAAGATGAAAATGTTGGTTCAGTTGAAGATCCACACCAAACCTTCAATGCAGCTGAAACTTTATTTATACACTTTTTAAAAACAGGCCCCTTAAGTTAGAAATAAGTCAAAGGTTGTTACCTCACTGGCAGATTTTCTTTTAATAAGAAGAAAAAATAGCCAAAAGCAGTGAGAAAAATGGTTTAACCAAGAATTCAATATAAAAATAAATATAGTGACTAAAACTAAGATGATTTTAAAAACTTTATTGATATATTTGTTTGGGTTTTGTATTTTGCAAGTAAAGAAGATACACTAAAACAAAAAACAGGAACAAAAGAAGCAAAGTATGAGAGAAAAAAACAACAAAACAAAGTTGATGAAAATGTAACAATTTGCTTGTTTTAAAAGTGAGAATATGTTTTAAAGTTTGTGAAATATAGTTTTACAGTCAATATGAGCTGACACATCACATGACCTAAATCCATTACAGTCCATTTCCTCTTGAAAAAACAGCAGTTCTGTAGGAGTTACATGTCTAGCAAGGCAGCAAAGCACTGATTACAAAACCTTACAAAACCAGTGCGTGTGACTTATCTAACAGTGTTTTTTACACTTACGTGGGGCCGCTGGGTGGATACATGTCCGTCCGACAGTCTTCTGTAAACTGCAGGTGAATCAAATTGAATGTTTCATCCAACAACAGTTAAATTTATTGTAAAATGTAACCAGACAAGCTTTGACAACATCTCCCGAAGACTGGAGAGGACGATTCACTTACCGGCGGCACAAACTGTGACACTGTGTTGGAGAATAAAAACACTAAAACGAGGAAAATGCGCTGATCCATGTTTAAAAACAAAACTCTTGAGCCCAGATTCTGTTTACTGTCAAACGCGGAAGCAGTTTCCGTTTACCTCATGACAAGGGAACAATTCATTTTTCTTATAGGGGTGAAACTGTTTTTTGTAAATTATAGATACCAAAATATATATAAATTATTGACGTAAAATAGGCTAATATATATATACTTTTTAAAATTAAAGTGTACAATATTGTGTATTTTCTATGTTCAATAATTGTATGCAATTTGTTACTAATCGACAACAACCCTTCCCCCCCGCTTTCCACAACTAATGGTTGGTTCCATTCGTGGATGAAAGTAAACTCGTGGTTGATAGCATTCACTTCCTCCTATCTCTTTATTTGAGCTATGTCTACATACACGTGTGAAACATAATTTGGCTTCACTAAGTAACTTTACATTTGGCTTCATATCAACGGAGTAACAGTCTTTACACTTTGTGGGTGGCCACCACTTGAAATAAACCACTGTTCAAAAACGAGGTAACCAACACCTCAAGCACGATTGTTTAAAACAAAGACACCTTTTTATTTTATACTATTTTTTCAACTATTTAAATATATGTATTAATTCAAGAATTAAAACTTTTGACTTTAGTGTCTCACATCAAGGCGCTTACAGTTTTTTCTTGATTGTTAAGGCACTTTCCTTGAAAGCTGTTCTCCTTTTCTCTAAACACTAAAACCCAATTTTCAAGTTTCACAAAACTTCAAACTCTTTTGCAAAACCAAACTTTAACCTCAAAACAGTTCAATCTGTGCTCAAAACTGAAATTTGTTGTGATATCATGCCCCCAGTCAGTCAAAAGCAACATTGAACAGCCACTAAACACCATGTAGAAAATAGAAAAGACAATCCTCAGGACATGGAGCTGGAGAAATAAAAGTTTATTGTTGACTGTAGGCTACATGCATCTTGCAGAAAACTTTTACAAAAAGAAAAAAACAAAAACAAATCTTGAGCCTGTACTTTAATGCAGTATCACTACTTAGTGCTACATAAAGGGCAGTTAACAATCTTGCTGGGGTTCCACATGGCAGTCTCTTGAAAACACTAATTTTCCTCAGACTGAACACAAGTTTGTAGATGACGATACAATCATTTTATTTGATTCCACAAAAAAATAAAATAATGAAGCTGTACTGGCTTTATTGTCAACCTCAAATTGAATTTAAAATGTGGATAAAGGATAAAAAAATCTTACAAAAATAAAATGTTGCTGACACAAACATCTAATAAAGCAGTTAATTGACACAGTTGGAATTTAGTTTATTAAAGAAAGTATTAAAAAAAGGTCATTTTTAAACAGACCCTTTTTCCAATGTTTTCTTAATTTACAGTGCCATTTTAAGAATCTATTTCATTGAACTTTAAGAATTTTGTTTAGTTTTAAAATACCTGTCTTTTATGCAAATGTCATTTGTGCCTCTACTGTAATATTTTATCAAACAGTTTATGGATTTAGTACTCAAACCATTTTTAATTTATTCATCCCCATTCTGAACACAGTTCAATTTTAAATGTGTCTTTGCTAATTATGAACAAAGATAATCTTTACTTTATACAGGATGTAAGGTTTGCAATGATCTAAAATTGCCATTTAATAACATGCACTCTTGATGAAAAAGTAAAAAAAAAAAAAAAACTCTTCCTTTAGGAAATATTCACTGAATAACCTTCCTTTTTTGCTTTAAGCTAATCCTCATTAAAACAGCTTGAAGTGAGAATTACATCATAATATAAATCTGCTTCATGTTGGTCTGCAGCGTTGAATTCCACCCACACACAGCTTCACTTTTAGTGTAATTCATTATGGATGAATAAGTTAATGAAGACGAGTTTAGAACTGTTAAAGAGGAATTTCAAATACACACCAGCGCTCTGACAAATACCACAGAGCAAAGTCACATCATGGTTAATTATTTACACAAAAAAGCCCACGAAGTAACAGGAAACTTGGAAAAGCTTAACCCAAACATGAAAACGGAGCTGAGGAGAAGAAAAAACAAGCAGCCACTTCCAAACTTCCTTAAAGTTCAGGAACATTTATTAAAAATACAAAGACAAAACATCTGTCTGCAGTATGGTGTTGAGACGTCAGCCTCCACAAAATCCCGATGGTAAAAAGACCCGATGGAGTCCATGAGTCTTCATTTGCAGTACCTGTCAGCTTTCATTTTGCTCCTCCTGTAATAAAAACAAACCACACGTTAAACTCAGTGAACATGTGAGTGACATCCTCGCCTGCAGGGGAAAAAGAGAATGCATGTTCTTTCAGGGTTGAGGTTGAAAGGATCAGGACAATAAAACAAATAAAATCTATACGTCGAGCCGGATCCTGAAATAAGCTCCTAAAGTCTCACAGCAGGAGAGCAAATTAAAAATGGTGTAAAAATAAAGACAACATGAACAATAAATAGTGTGTTAGAATGACATCAGGATGTAAGCTAAACTCTCACATGACCAAGCATTGTGTTAATTTAAGCCTAAAAAATGAGTTGATTCAAAGTCACACAGCTGTGTTTTTTTTTTTAATCAGGAAAAAAAATTGAGCGCAGATTCATTTTGTATCCGTTTGTAATCATGTCTATTAATGCTATAAGGTTTGCATTTTACCAAGGCTATCTCCGGATGTATGTATGAGGAATTTCTGGATTTTTAAGATGCTTCAAACTCATATTTCATTTTCAGTTTAAAACCTTATACACAAAGAAAATGCAAACTTGGGGTTTGGACTAGTGGACAATGGCAAACGCATAGTGTGACACTGCAAAGGTTAGGGAACAAAACCAAAAGTCATTGTTGCTTCTCTTCTGGCAAACAATGCAATTTTCTTAAAAGCTTTTGGTACTTTTAACATGTTCCTGTAGAATTTTCTCATGATGGAGAACATATGGTAGAACTAAAGATTAACATTGCATTTCTGAGTATTTCTTTATTCAAATCAGAGCTGATGAACAGCATCATTATAATTAAAAAACTGCTGGAAGCGCTTTTACAACAGATCAAAATTTGATTGGAGTGGGAGTTTCTAGAGAATTCTCAATGTCCTTCTAATCAAATGCTTTAAGGCTGTGGTACCAACTTGGTACCGGGCTGCAGATGGACAAAAAATGCATACGCTAACTTCAATTATTTCTGTTAAGTTTATCTTTTTGATACTAAAGGAAGTTTTATCTTGGAAAACAACGGGATTCTGTTCACCACATCTGTCTGTCTTTAAGCAGCTGCTCAGATTGTTAAGTTAGGAGCCCAAAGCGAATAAAACCCTAACAATTAAAAAAAAAAGTAAAATTCGGGAAGAAAAGATTCAGTGAGGAAACCGAAGAAGAGCCGTCCACTTCCACTACAGACAAAACCAGGAGTTCTCCTCCAAATATGGATTTATTAAGACAGTTGTTGTGCCGACTGGCTTTTAAATGTTTCACAGATAAAGTTGCCGACACGATAGGTTCATGTTTATTATTTTATTTAGAAAATACCAGTGTTATAACAATGGTGTCATTTTATTTTTTACTTTATGTATCCATCATTGAAAATTGGACGTGGTTAAAGTTAGCATCCGGTTGTTCGCATCCACTTAATGGGAAAATCTTCCAGCTGCAAACATTTTACAGAGAATGAAGATTCGATCAAATAAAGTTGCTGATTTGTTGAAACTTGTAAAAGGTCATTTAGGAATTTTCCTACAGAAAGGGGGACTTGTGCAGGCATCTGTTCAGAAATGTTAGCACAGAAAATGTTGCTCTGTGTTAAAAAATAGAAGTTAAGCAGGATTTATGTAAAAACTAAATATGATCGATCTTTTTGCCCAGAAAGATGATCTGAGACTGGGCTGAGCTCTCACTGTTATAGTATTCTATGGGGAAAAAAGTAAAGTTGATTTTATTGAATTATTTACAAATCTGAACCAACTTCTACAAATCAACAACTTTGTTTCACTGAATCGTCGTCATTGGGAAAAAAAAATGTTTTCAGATTTTTTTAAAGCTAAGTTTCTTTGAATTTGAAAAAGTAGGTTTTTCAGAAAGCAATATTTTATATATATAGCAATATATTAAACGCAAACGTTGGTCCCGCTGAGACCGGTCCGTGAAAATCTTGTCTGACATTAAACTGAAAATGTTTGGAGACCACTGCTTTAGGGAACAAATAGAATAGCAACATTTATTGTCACCAGCATGTCATTTTTATGATTTAGTGAAAAAGCAGAAAGCCTCTGATGGAATTTTGAATTTTATTTTCTAGTTTATAAACACATTTTAACTGTAATGTTCAGGCATAATATACGGTAGTTTACATTAATCACAACTGCATAAAATGTAACTCAACTTATTGTTAAAATTAAAGCAACTTCTGCAGCAAGATCCAATTCAAATTCAACCTCCTCAAAACCTTTGAATTTCAAATGTTCCTGTTTGTTTGGGGTTTTATTTGAAGAGTGTGTTCTTTTTTGGTAGTATATGCTGGAGCTCAGAGCATCCGGCGCTCTCACAGAGCAGGTTAAATAACAGGATTATCAGGCAGAGGATATAGAACAGAGGAACATCCTTTCATTTTGACTAAAGGAATTATTTTTGAGAATCTTATGAATTCTGGATGAACATTTGTTGTACATATTTATTAATACCACATTAGTGTTTCCAAGTCTTGTTTACTGGCAGGTTAATTCACTATTCAAAATGTTTTTTTAAACCTGCACTCCTTTATTGAGCAGCTTTTTAGTCTTGTTTCTAAAGAAAAGGTGAGTTTGAACAAAAAGGTGAAAGGTCGCCCTGTTCAGGACTAAAGCCAGGAGAGAGCAGACAGAGTAGAGGCCATGACTGCTCAGTTGGAGTAGGAATGGACTGTTTTCCCTCCAGCTGTCTTGGTACATTAAGGGCTTTTTCAAACAGCTTTTTTTTTTCACGTCTGCTCCTGATTCACAATGGTTTAAATCAAGTAATACTCAGAAAAGCTATTTTAAAGTTCATTTTCTTTACACACATGTCCTCCATCATAAAAACGATGCTACAAGAACATGTTAAAGACACCAAAAACACCATTTTCATTGGAGTGGGTCTTTAAGAAACCAGATTTTTCCTCTTCATTTAAGAAGTTTTCTGGTTTTGCTTTTATAGTAGAACATGTAAAATAAAAGCATTACTTACACTGGTAAGCAGTTATTTCTCTTATTACATCTTTAAAGACAACAGCAGACTGGATTCGTGATATATTTGCTTCTGATACATTTCGTTTAGGGCTGTGGATCATTACTTAGGTGTTGACCCAATTCCAATCCAGATCAACGATACACAGATGGAACCACAATTCTTGCTATGAATCTAAATATGTCTGAATGGTTACTGTATGCTCGTCTTTTTTGCAGGAAGTATGAAAATTAAAATAATATCTATTTAATACCTTTTTATACCTTTATTTGAAACAGGAGATCAGATTCAACAAGACATAAGAGACAAAAACAAAGATTTAAAAAGAAAGAAATGATTTTCATCCCTTTAACGGCACACAACAACATTTTTTTTCCTGGTTAACTTCAGCAGAAAACAAAACAAACATCACGGTTGCTTTAGATCCTTTAACAACAAATCCTGAAAAATGTTTTCCGTTTTTCTGACTACAGTTCCAATAGATCGATGACAAGAAGATAGTAAATACCATTTCTATGCCGATGATATTCAGCTGTACTGCTCTTTCAATGACACAGAACTCCACACACTTACAGAACTACTAGATTGCCTTGCTTGTGTTAAATCTTGGCTCACGAGTAACAGTCTACAGCTAAACCCAGAAAAGACGGAAACACTAAAAGTTGCCCCAGAAAACAAAATCCCAATAATTTCCCGGCATCTTGGTTCTTTGAGCTCCTCTGTACAGCCCTGCATCAGAAATCTTGGTGTATGGTTTGACCAGTCAATGTCTTTGGACCATCATTCCAGCCTTTTAATTAGAAACTGTTTTTATCATTTACATAACATAGCAAAATTGCAGGCGTTCTTATCTAACTCAGTCTTAGAGATGGTTATCCATGCTTTTATTTCTTCTCGTTTAGATTATTGTAATTCTCTTTTTACTTGTTTTAATAAATCTGTTCTTAACCGTCTTCAGTTAGTTCAAAACACTGCTGCAAGGCTTTTAACAGGATCCGACAAAAGGGCACACATTACCCCCATTTTATCCTCCTTGCACTGGCTCCCAATCAAGTGGCGTATTGATTTTAAAATTCTAGTTTTAACCTATAGAGCTTTAAATGGACAGACCCCAAAATACTTATCAGACTTGCTCTGTCCCTACGCTTCCAGCCGTGCCCTCCGATCCTCAGATCAAAATCTTTTAAAGATTTTTAAGACAAAGTACAAAACCAGAGGTGACCGGTCGTTCTTTTAAAAGTCAACTGAAGACACTTTTATTCAAAAATGCTTTTAGCTGACTGGTTTTATTGTTACTTTTATTCTATGTTTATTTTTCTTCAATTTAGTTTTGCTTGCATTATATTTAATTGATTGTTTTTCCGCTTTTACTGGGTTGTATATTGTTCAGCGCTTTGTGATTTTATCTGTGAAAGGCGCTATATAAATAAAACTTACTTACTTACTTAAATGTGAACACAGCAACACTTCCATAAAAACCATTAACTAGAATCCCTCACAGTCCTTTCATCTAAACATGTTATCAACAGACGTGTTTCTAAACAGAACTTTTCTCCTCTTTAGATCTAAATCCAAAACCTCCACTCTTTACGGCATTTAGCAGACGCATTCCTGTACGGCTCCTCCACCATGCAGGCATTATTGATCACAAGATTTTTCTACATTCATATTCAAAGTTTTTAATCTAAATCGCTGACTATATTTTAAACATTTTTCCTTTCTTTTTGAAAACTGAACTTTAGTGTCATTATTTATCGTAGAAAAACACTTGATACTTTTACTTTGAAACAATTTGGTTCCGGAAACAATTTGGTATATTTAGTTTATGTAATTAAAGTCCAAAATTATTCTGCATTTTAGAGCAATAATTACATAATCTGATTTTTTTTTTTTTACTCCACTCCAATATATTTATAAAGATCACAAATCAGCGATCGTGAATATCACAGTATTCGGATACTTGTTAAAGCCCTGACTTACTAGTAGTTGAATTCCCCCCTCCAAACTGATGCAGTAAAGGAAACATTGGTCCTCAAAGTCAGAAATAACAAAAGCATTCTTGTGTTCATACCTGTCGAGCAAAGCCTCATGAAACTTTCCATCCAGTCTGGCTTTCTTTAACGTGGAGGCATCTTCCTCGTTCACCCTGAGCCGGCGGTCTTGAAAACTCTGAAACTTTTTCCTTAAATAGAAAGCAAAACAAGGCTGTAACATGAATCCACAGCGCCACAAATGACTAAATGATTCCTTCAGATAGTGAAATGAACAAGCTGTCTTTGCAGATAAATATTAAAGTGAGATCCCATGAATGATTCGCAATTGAAGTTCACTTTTCATATTTGAAGTTGCAAATAATTTAAGTTGTACAACAATTACTTATTCAGGTTTTTTTAACTTGAAAAGGTCTGAATGCAAATGTGGCTACAGCACATAATGAGAAGAATATGATCTAATTTATACATATATATATTTTAAATAAATGTTAATAGGTTTCTTAATAAAGGGACGAGCACTGTGTTGGGTGGGATATCTATAGTAAACTTTAAGAAATGTCTCATTTTAATGACAAAGAGTGCAGTAAACCCCAAAGGCCTTTGTCTGAAACTTCTGGGATATTTAGTCTCTCCGTGTCCAGCTTGTGCTTTATGATTCCTAGATTGCACTCCATCCTGAAAGGCGTTTTGGAGGCTAAACACTACATCAAGACCCCAGCTCAAGGGCAGCCATTATCAACATGTCAGCATGATGAGTCCATTCCCCAGCACTCATCCAAAACAAATAATAGAGGAGGAACACAAACCAAATCATGCCAAGGAAAAAAAAAATCAACAAAAACATCCACACACAAAGAGCTTTAGACATATTGCCGTGTTTCCTAATAGAACACAGAGAGGCTGCACATAAAACCCTCCCAGCATCGTAAACTGAAATGAGGTGCCTCCTGCTTTCTCTTAACACTGCTCCATCTATTGCCCCTCTGAGGTCTGCGATTGATGAGGCAGATGATCCAAGGCGTGATCTCATTCATGCATGCAATTTGGTTGTCACAATCTGGCCGTTACAGACCGGCTCAACATGAGAATAACAGGGAAGAATTCCCATTTGTATCAAATCCCTTAGTGCTGATTTAAAAAAAGACGGCAACGTTTCCCTTAAGAAGTTGTAAAACATCAAAGTTAGCAGAAGCATTTGGTATCATTACTGATGCTCTGTGAGCACAATGGCTATATACGGTAGATAATATCGTCCCAAAAAAATGGAAAAAAATGAAATTTCGTGTAACAGACATGAACAAAAACAGGGCTGACTAGCTAATATATCAAAGTATTAAATGGATGCAGCTTTATTATCTCAAATTTCAGTTTAAAGCATTCAAAAATAGTAATTCATGTAACACTGTCTAGATAAATCCAATATTTAAATATTGACATATTTTTCTATGAAATTTTAAATACCAGCTTTTTATTCTGTTTTATAAAAAACAATGAATGTGACAGTAATGGACATTAAAGGAAACCTTTAAAAGGTATTTTCATGCTCCAGTTGGAATTTTCTTACTCCGATCATCTTTTGATCTGTTGGAAAAGTGTTGGCAGGGGCCTTTAATTATGATTATGCCATTTTAGGCTAAAATCATCAAACCTAAGTAGTTTTCTAGGACATAGTTTCTGCAGAGCGGCAGTAGTTCAGCAGAAATGTTCCTCTGAGTTGTGGGTGAGATTATTAGTGTAAAGCAACCCCTCCCCCTCCTTTCAAAGGCGAGATTAACAAAAGTGTTCAGATTTTGTGTTTACATGACTTCACAACCGTAACTTTACAACCCTTGTCGTGATCAAAGTGAATCAGCGTATTCTGGCTGAATTAAAAAACGTGTTTCTGTGCTCTGCAGCAGTTCAATATGACTTTAGGACAAGAGCCTTCTGGTCACAGCATGCAGCATTCATGAAGACAAAAGGATCAAGGCAGCATCCTCATCTCATTTGAAAGAGAGAGAATTTCAAATTGACCTTTTTGCACATTAAATGCAGCACAAAAGGTTTGGTCAGCAAAACATAAAATAGATAAGAAACGATAAAAAGTGCAATGTCAGTTTGTTCACTTTTTGATTGGGCTGCCTGTGAATAATGAGTGTTATGCCTCTAAACAGAGGAGAATACGCACACATAATTGACCTCGCAGGATTTAACATTCCCCCGATCTTCATCTGCAATGTCATCCTTCCGCTTGACCTGTCGTTCCGTGTTGGATCGGATCTTGGAGAGGGAGAAAAAAAAGAGAGAGCATTTGTTCATTAAATAACAATATTCACTGAACTCTCCTAAAGCGAGGTCACAAACAATCCCCCAGACTCTCAGCACTCAGGGCTCTACGGGGACCGCAGGCCTCAAGGTTTGGGATTTGGGACATCCCCTTTGTGTAGAATTCAAACGACACATTACCTTCAGCATCTCGCCGTCCCCTGCCGTCTTACTGTTGGCTTCAATGTCTCCACTTTCACTGTAGGAAATGAAACAGCTATTTGCTGCCAGGAGAGCCATTTTGCCCTGCAGAAAGACAGAAGACGGAATAAGGGAGGAAACGCGACACAAATGGGAGTAGAGTTGTTCGTCATGACGCTAAAATAATAGTGAAGCTTGGTGACAAAGCATTAAACTATGAAGAAAAGGCAGATGCATTCTATATTGTGGCTTTGTTGTTTATTACGATCACTAAATCTGTCAGGCTAAGTATAAATGATGCTATATAAACGTAGCAATAAAAAAAAGCCTGCATTATCTGTAAAGCTCTAAAATATGTCCACATTTAATTAAAACATAAATATGTAGTAATAGAGGTTGCCATAGAAACTTCCTTCAAGTCCATGAATATGATCTGTAAACACAAACATTCTAGTAATCACCAGAATTACAGAGTTTATTGTGAAAGACTTTGCCAGTTTACATTAAAAAAGCAGAAATAGTCACATTTGAGAATTTCAACTTGTGTGACAATCCTAAATAGAATAAATATAGACTATAATAAATTGGTATTGTATATTTATTAGTTACGTGGTCAGACTGTAATAATTGCTTTTACGTCTGTCATTGTTTCTTTAAATGTTTTATTCTGCAAAAATACTACGACCCATGTTAATAAGAACCAGAAAGCGAGCGGGTTGGATGATTTCCTTAAAACTTTATTAGAAATAAACAATGTCCTGCAAATATTTGCTATTTGTTTGCTATCCTAGTTCAGAGATTAAAGTGCAAAATTTCAATAATTTGAATCTTTTTTTGTTAACTAATATTTTAAATTCAGGGGCCACAAAAGGAGCGAATTCACCGCCTGTGAGTAAAGAAGTCGCCGGACAAAAACTTTGATTTAATGAATGATTTTTGATTTAATTCAGGGGCTGAAATGAACAGCCGCTGCTCACCAATTGTGAGCAGTTTTTTCTGTTTGGCGAGTAGAAGTTACAGTGCTACGCTAAACTAGCCGTGCTTTTTAGTCCTCCTTTTGGTGTTTTGGTGATTTTCTCAAATGTTCCTCTACTGTGCACCTGGGAGGTACACAAGCACACGAGACTACGAGAACGCCAAAACATCATGCTGTCTTTGTTATGATTTCATACAAAAATGAGTCACCTGAAGGCAGAATTAGGAGAAAGGGGGCATTTTCTGTCAACATGCCCTTCACCTCTAGTAAATCTGTCCTTGTTTTTATTTAAGTTAACAGTTAGATGACATTTTCCTTTTGGTTATAAATTAAAAAACAAACACCTCAAACCTGCTTTTTCTACAGATTTTACGCTTTCTTTAAAGAAATGAACGAATGTTTGGTTACAGGACTTTGAAAAGGAAAAACATTTGTAGAAAATTCTCTGTTGTCTTTCAACCAAAGATGACAGAAACCCAAAATGGCTGCTATAAAACAGCCTTCTTGTCCATTACCACTGAACAGGTGTTTAGCACAGACTGGGAGAAGGAACATTTAAAGAGTTGCTCACATTCTCGAAGACTGGTTCCCACTGTTCCCTGGAGCCGATGGCATCAGAGCGCCCAATCACCAACCCCTCAGAGTTGATGCCCAGGAACTTTCCATATCCAGATTTCAAAGCTATCCTACAACAACAACAGCAGCAAGATGATGCATTTCTGTTAACTTACCAAACAATCTGCAAGTTAACAAAGTTGGAACAAATATATAAATGTGTCTTGTTGTTTAAAATCAATGCATAGGAAGGAACAATCTCAAAGAAAAGCCCCTCCTTTGCAGAAGAAATTGCCAACTAAAGATGCAGAACCAATTCAAAGTGCTGAGAAATAAATACTTGACTCACCGTGAGTCGGAGAGCTTGACCGCTGTGAACTGTTCTGGTGGGTCTGGTCCTTCATCCTCTACAAAATATGAAAATGGCCATTAAAAGACAATCAGAACCAATTATTTTACTCCAAGCTTTCGTTCTGGACTGTATGTCAGCTTCCTTGGCCAATCTTTTTTTTTGGGTTGATTCTCACAAGAAAAAAAATAAAAGAAACTATTTCTGTCTTGTGCTGTTGGGACTGTAATAATGTTGAAAACAGGTCCAGAGGAAAACACGGTGGGGCAAAAAAGTCAGCCACCAAAGGTGAGACTAAATGAGGAAAAAAACTCAGCGATCATAACAAACAACAAAGCCACAAAAAGGTTTCCACCATAATTTATAAATACTTTTTTTTTCTTTTTTAAATCAGACGATGTGATTTTCTGGATTCTTTTCCTCATTTTGTCTCTCATAGTTGAGGTCTACCTAGGATGGAAATTACAGGTCTCTCTCATCTTTTTAAGTGGGAGAACTGGCTCA